>JAGDQP010008444.1:24158-46022 GCA_022664845.1 Lepisma saccharinum | reverse complement strand
TTTTTTTTTTTTTTTTATATAGAGGAAGTCCATTGCTGTTGTCTTTGGTCTGGTTTGCCCAGTTTTGTGGGTTCAATGTAGATTTTTTTTTGCATATTTCGATGTTATTTAACTTGTGGGGTTACATCATTATAAGAGTTTTCCCGCCATAATGTTTACTTTTCCTGTGACATCACGCAGAATGTCGTGAGTTAGTTGGTTGAGTTCTTGTTACCCAGAAGACGATGCTACTTTTCTTATTTGGATGAGACTTCATTTACTTAATCTCTTACTTTTTCTATCCTGCCTCAGTATCAGTGGATGCAACATTTCTGCCTCTAGCCGGACTTGAATCCGTATTGTTTTGTGGTGTTCGCCTGAAGACACTGAGCTCAATATGATATGTCCACACTATAGAAGGCTGCTTTAATCTGCTATTTATTCTTATCTTGTCATTGGAAATTTCTGTCACTGCCGATCGCCACTGCCTCTAACGAATATTTTTTTTCTGTTCTAAAAGGACTGAAAAATTACTTTTGGTCATCAATTTCCGATGATCGACTCGCCGCATTGATGATTTGGCTGTGGAGCGGAAAGAAATTGAGAAAATTTATATTGACGATCTTTTTAAGGATTGCTAAAATAAAACCAAGATACCTTAGTGTTTTTCATCTGCTGTAAATAACACTTTACAAAAAGTTGACAATTAAAATATCCTTATTTATATATCAGATATAAGTGTTACTTGTTTTTAGTTGCATTATGTTAACCGTGTAGAGATGCCTGTGAATTACGTATAGGGATTCCGCCAGAATTTTCAGTTTTTGGAGTGTAAAGTAAAAATTGAGTGTGTATTGGTGGAGATTTGCACGTTTTCTGTCGATTTTTAACCGTAAATTTTAAAGGTTCGGGGTGCTCTCGAGATTTTGCGGGGTGTTACCCGCACATTGGTGGGGGAGGTTGGCGGAATAACTGATGAGTATGAAGTAAAAACTACGCTTGGAAGTAGGTGGGATGCATCAAGCGATATATCATAAGTTCAATGACGCCACTGTTTTTTTTTTTGGGGGGGGGGGTTATAATAAAGAAATAAAATAAATGTTCTTCTCTCCCCCAGCTTTCACACAGAGATCTCTTAAAATCAATAGCTTACTCTTATTTACCAATAGTACGGACTAAGTCACTAAATCAACACTGCTTTGTCACTTTTTTGAAGCGTGAAAACAATTCATTTATGAGATTTTATTTTCATAATTTGTAATATGCTTATGCATAATTTAACAATCTCTATACGTATATAAAATTGAAAGTGGCTATGTTTGCATGAGCATCACGGCAAAACGGTTTGACCCATTGGAACTATTTTTAGCACATGATCAGATATTAGATCCGTGTGGGAAGTTATATCAGTCGCAATCTTTTTTGGTTCAAAATGAGCGCTCAAAAACATTTTCCACACCGTTTGAGCTAGAGGTACAAAACTTGGTATGGAGGTGTACCATTACGAGTAGGTCACGATAATATAAGAAGAAAATTCGTCATCTTGATCTAAAATAGTCGCCCCAAAACGCATTTTTCAAACACTGAAACTAGAGAAAAGAATTTTGGTATGAATGTGTACCACCACGAGTAGGTTACAATAAATGGGGCAAAACTTCCCAATGAGGGGCAGGCTGTCGGGGGGTATGGGGGCAAATCTGCACCATGGGGGTGAAGCCTCCCGGGGAGTCTGGTTACGATAAAGGGGGCGCAGTCCTAAAAGATCCCCAAGTTCGGGGCGCAGCCCGCCACGGGGGAGAGAGCATTCGCTACAGTCCCGATTACTGTTGCTAACTTTATTCACACCGCACCAACTAGCGGGCAAATGAGAAAACCTTCTCTATAGGGAGAATCCCCGTAGGGAGGTTTTGGAGGAAGTTTTCACCATGCGGGTTCGGTTCTCTGGAGAGTCTGGTTACGATAAAGGGGGCTCATCCAAAACTCTCGAAGTTAGGGGCGCAGTCCGCCACGGGGAAGTGAGTATTGGTGATAGTCCCGATGACTGTTGCCAACACATTTTATTCCCCCCGCTTCAACGAGCGGGCAAATCAGCAAGTGACATATATATGTAATAATAATTGTCATTAAATTAGTTAAATAATGGCATTTAGAAATTAAGTAAGTAAGTTCAATCGCAGGTCCGACTCCGATTTCGGACAGTCCGACAAAATGGTCCGCGGATTCGGACTTTTTAGAAGTCCGAAAAAAAAAGTCCGAAGTCCGGATCTGACCAAGCCTAGTATTCAACAGAGGTTACGAGATATGCAACAACATTCAAAGTTCATTAACTCGCCGTACCCACGCTCGCGTTCGCTCTGATGGAGGCCACAGATTGTAAAATTATGGTACTATCAGGATAGCAGCTTATTGCTATAAGATAAAAAAGTAAGATCGCAAAGACATCATTCCTGTGGTAAGTACAACGCATTATTTCATACATTTTTGATTTGAATTTATGATCTTTAGGCTCATTCCTTGCCAATCCCAACACGTATTACAAGCATAGTGTTCCACAAACGAAGATATCTGATTTCCTTATTTGCAGCATAAGAATACCATTCCAAAGGTTTCTTCGTATTGTTTGTAATGTCTGTGTTTAAATGTGTGGGGAGGAGATAAAAGAATAAGATGTGCCCCTTAGACCATTATTATTATTTACTGCTAGTAGTAATAGTATCGTTACAAATGTAGTGAAACTTCCCAACTAGTATTTCCTTTGAGCTGCAACTGCAGACTCCACATCGTCACGTCTGAACTATGATGTCCTAGGCGCGCTTTCTCTAGTGGAATGGAACGGGAAAGTTGCGGTTAGTACCTCGGTTCAATGTATAGTCCCTGTCGTTCGCATTATGGGACAGGGAAAACGTGAACATTCTGAAAACCTTCTGTTCGTCCTAAGTAGGACACAAACAGTCTCTCCTGTGCTTCTTCCATGTCTGCGATCGTAGCTACTAGTCTCCACTAAGTAATTATGCTATTCTTTTCCCTCTGTTAAGCAGGACAACCAAATGCAATTCAACTCTTGCTGTTGGATCTGCATAGAAATTCAGTCTTCCCCGATTTCGATTTCAACATTTTAAGGCATCATATTCAACCTTACAAATACAATCACATGATGATATTCCTTCAGGATATTATGTACTTTCTATCAACTGGATCTGAAATACACATTCCTTGTTCTTCTCAATCCCATGTTATTTTGGTTGATACATTACATTTTGTGAATTCAGCCCTCAATTTTTAATTTCTAAAGCATTTTAGTCAATAATAATATGGACGATTCTCGATTCAATAAGCTGCACAGATCTAAATGTTGACAAGGTTCCATGGCCCAGCCGGGATTCTTCATCGAAGCACCGTGATTCGCGCACTGCCCACCCGACCAACGGGGCCAGCTTTTACGTTACGCTGCATCTGTTATTCACATAAGCACCGCCATTCCACTGAGAAATGACAGTTTCTTTTGGGACAAATAATCGAACTGCCCATTGAATTATTGTTACTGATACTCCTGACGGTTATGTAATCCCGCAGGATTTTAAAAAATCGCTCCGCATACGGGATCAACTTGATACCGACATGCGATAAACGAATTATTGTTACCTGTCTAAAAGTCGTCTCATTTATGCAGTTTTTGACCCTACTTGGAAGAATTTTTGGGAATCCCCCCTTTTTCTTTGGAGAATCCCTTGTTCCCTGCTTGTAGGATTTTCAAATATGCATTTTTGGATAGCCCGGGTGTGACTTCCTCGAATATTTTCTGAACCGCCTACTCTGATTTTTCGTATTCGAAATAATCACCTCTGAAATTAATTTTCCCACGCATTCGGCAGCCTATAGCTCCGAAAGTACTGCATATTCGACACCCGTTTTTATCAACTTTTTCTTAGTTCGATCTCAGGTACTCATCCTTAAATTTTTTGTACGCATTAATGGAACACCCTGTATACAAGTTTTCCCGTCGTGCCCCTAAACTGTCTACCGCAGACCTCCGAATCTCAACGATTCTCACCAGAACTGGACCAATCGCGCCTCCCTCCGTCCAAACCTGGCAAGTGCAATAGACCCCGCTGCAGAACCTGTCCTATTTTTGATCCCAGTCTGATCTTCGAACATCCTGTTACTCACAATACACAATGGCAGTTCCATGCATAACTTCCAACCTCATTTATCTCCTACTCTGTAACCTATGTTCACTTTTCTACGTTGGTGAAACACAAACTCCTTTAACAGTGTGCATGAACAACCATCACTACTTCACAACTTCCGCACCTCCCCCATTCACGGCTGCACCTTTGACGAAACCTTTCGAATCAACATCCTGAAATTTCTCAACCCTGATTCACCTGCCAGTTAGAAAGAGATGGAAGCAGACGTGCATCTGATTCCTCTCCGCCAACCATGAACCCAGCGTCAACTGCCTGTAACTCCTTGCAACGCAGTGCCTTCTTCCATTCTCTTCTTTGTTCAGTCTTTAGTAGCACTTTTAGTCTATTTCTCAATATTGTTTGTAGCATGACAGACATTTTCTGATGTTTTAACTATTTAATATATGTCTAACAATGTAATACTTTTTAAACATAATTTGTCCCATAAAAACTAAATACTTTTTTCGACATATTTTAAACCGAAAGTCTAACCTTTGTTTGGAGGAATAGGAAAATAAATTTTGTAAAATTATGTAACTAAGAAGAAAGGTCATCTTCTAATAAATTTTAGAAGTTTTAAGTGTAAAATACACGGAACCTGGAAATGTTGGTCAATATAACCCAATATTTAGCAAGACAGGTATTTCTTGTTTAATTAAAACGAAAAACCAATGCAATTTCTTATGCTAATAAAGTGTGTGAAGATTGATGGTAATACGGGTAACCTATTAACCTTTCATATGTTTGTCATCAAACGATTTGACATGAAGAAATACATTTTAAGCAGATGTTCATATTGATATACACAATAAAGTTGTGTTGTTATTGAAATGTGAGTTTCTCTGTATTACAACTAAGTAGCGTGTTTCTTTATGTACTAAAGGAAAGTACTACAGTAATATTAATTCTAACAAAGTTTGCTCCAGGATATCAGTTTGATATAACTGCTTTTACCTTGATCAAAAATGGATAAAGATAAGGTAAACGAACTCAAGTGCCCTTGCCAAACGAGGCGAGTCACCAGGGGTAGTTACATGTTTATTTGTTCTCCCTTTCCCCATCATTATTATTTCCCTGTCCCTCCGATTTTTTATCCTCCTCTTACGACTTTAGGAACCCCCTTACCTACTCCTAATAACCTCCGCACTTTCTTCTCCATTTGGCATTTTTCTCTGATCAATCTAGTAATTTTTCCTCCTCCAAAACCTGGCCACACTGTTACCCAGCATCCATTGGCAACATGACGTTTTAGCTAAAGCCCCGCTCTAGTCCACTCTGTTCTTTGCCTCTCCTACGATGTGAAAACGCTTTTGCGAAACGTTGCCGCTTTTGTATTGTGTTTGTGAAGTTCCTGTCCTCCTGTCTTAGTATTCTAAAAGTATCCTTTTTTTCCGCATCTTCCCTAAACCTCTCCTCTCACATTTGAACTAAAAATAAAACGATTGCCAAATTATAAAAGGTTTTCAAATAAGGTTAGATTTAACTACGCTACAATATTTAATATGGAAATTACGAAGCGATATCAAACCTTCCACTTTCACCAAAAATCCCACCGTTGGCAAAGAGTTTACGATTATTCTAAACCACTATAAATATACTGTAACCAAAGGAAAAACCGAATGACCAGAAACAAAGCATTATCTTATTTCTAAGAGTTTATTTTACAAAAGTGACAGGTAACATACAAGCTGCTTTTCGCAGACAAATCATGTTTATCTTTACGTAAACAAATACATAGTATTTGGAACCATTTTAAGAGAAGTCTTGTAGTAGTTGACTTCAACTATAAAAACAAATGAAACTTTTTTTAAAAAAAACAGAACGTTTGGTTTAAAACACACTTGGAATACAAACATAGCGCCCTTGCGCCGGTGGTATCAGACCCTGTCCAGTGCTTCTAACATTATGATGCTGTTTCCTCGGATCACCTGCAACGAAGAAATATGAGTAAATACGGGATATTTTTCAAAGGAAAGCTACGTGCTACACATGAAAATCGAGGCTACCGTGCTAATAACAAAAAAGTACTGGAAAACAACACAAAGCTTCACCAATGGCACAAGGTTTTTAGCTGCGAGGTGGCGACATTTTCTTAAAATATCAACGGACTTAACTCTGACCGCCGGTTCCAACACTGCACAAATAATCCGGGTTTTCAAAATCGCTGGATAAATTTAAGTACATGGATAAAATCAACCCATCATTGCACCAACAGTTTTCTTAGGAGGATATACCGATCCTAGATTAATCCTAATTTCAAGTAGGTTGGTAGTGCGGGTCTATATATGTGCTGTAAACGTGGATTGGATGATTTTGTTAAAGATGTGAAAGTCGATTAGCGCACCAAGCAAATGAGAAAAGAACTTGAGATAATTTTTCGACATAAATCGTTCACACGTGTGTGCGCGCGTCTGTAAATGTGATGAATAGAAATGATCGCTAATACATTTTAATTCAAACATTACTATATAGTAATCAAATAGTGAAGATAGCGTTAGATGGTATGAATCTTTTATCCATCTCCTGAAAGTAAGTTTGTTTATAAATTTTCGACACAATGGGAATAGAAACAGATGAGCCTAAACACATTTTTCATACAGGAGCATGTAGATGGATTGTTCCCCCACCCCATCGCTTCTTTGCTTACCTACTTACATATTTACGTAATTCTTTATAGTAGCTACTTCTGTTATATAGCACTTCCATGTTATTTGCATTATTTTGGATGCGTACAATGCAGAATGTGATGTAAAATCAAGGGAGGACACAAGTTCAATAACACATTCTTCAAGATCGTATGTGTACTCACAGCACCCCTTCATTTTACATTACATTCTGAACTATACGCAACCGAAATAATGTAAATAACTTCATTAAAATTGCATTGAATGCAACATAACAAAAGTAGTTAAGAGTAAGAGTTTTGATCTACTAAAATATATATGTGATTGGCTATAGTTACGAAGATACACTCTAACGGTATACTAACATACATGTGCGCATTATGTTTGCGGTTCTTTTGTGGAAGAAATATTAAAATATATAGCCGATTATATCCATGTAATGAACATCTTATAACACTGTGCAAGAATTCTTTCCAGGAAAAGTATCTCATGAAGTAAGTTTCCGTAACTATATCCGACGGCTATATTCCGGATTTTAAAAGCAACTTTGACGAGAAAGTCACTACAACCTGGAAGTACAAAACATACAAATGCATTGTCCTGCAATTTCCTGAAAAGCTTGGTAAACTGTATACAGATACGTACTTTGGTTGAAAAGTAGTTTACAAATTATTTGAAACGAATTATGGTTTTCGTTAAATACATGTATTCAAGCGACTTGCGTTTCGTACCAGAGTGAAGACTGCCTTTGCTTTTCCTTTGTACGAGAAA
This sequence comes from Lepisma saccharinum, assembly GCA_022664845.1. Lineage (NCBI taxonomy): Eukaryota > Metazoa > Arthropoda > Insecta > Zygentoma > Lepismatidae > Lepisma > Lepisma saccharinum. The sequence continues at coordinate 38,461 of JAGDQP010008444.1, read as the reverse complement.
CATTAGGAAACAATAATCTAATAAGTAATTTACACATTATACATTGCACACAAATGCTTTGCCTGTAAAATTGCCCTGCAGAGTGCGTATTCTAAAGTATTTCTCTTGTAAACATCGTCGAACATTATATTTACATTGCCTGCAAAGCAAGCAATATTTCAGAAAGCACGTATTTCGGAAAATACAAATCACACGTGCTACTTAGTACTTCTCAGGACTTAAGAAGCGTTTATTTTTGGCAAGTGTTCATATGTTAACGAATGTAATTTGTGTAGCATAAACTTCTCTATTTGCGATCTCTTGCTTTTGCATTTGTTTTGTTTTTTTCTTTTTTGTATGTGGTCCTCATCCTAGTTTAACTCCAATTCTGACGATTAATTCTAATTTTCGGACTCACCTAAGAAATCCTCGGATATGCGATGGTGCAACGAAATATCCACCGAAACAAGGATTAATCCTTACATTATCTTTATTCGCGGATCAAATGCATGTTGGTGCAACTGTCATTGCAAAATATTGAGCACCAACTACTTAGATGCAAACTTCACTTAAAAAAAAAAAGTTTCGGTTCAGCCTATGAAATTTATCAAAAACTTGTTTATTATCTTCTACGATATTAATTTTTGATAAAGGTCTTACACTAGACTGAAATATCAAGTTTATTTAAAACAGTGCAAGTTTGTTCACAAAGCACACAACTAGTTTCTTCTGAATAGGAAGAAAGATAAATAGATAACTATAAAAGCATCCTAGCGCTACATGCTTGTTCTTGAACTATTTATAATTGAACTGAATTGAATTTTAAAGCATTTAGTAAGCATTTAAGGCATTTAGCATTTAAGGCCGTACTGTATATAATGTAAATAATTTTACATTCGTGGCTCAATGCAACCTCCGAGGAGTCAGTGTGAAGTACCTACTAAATACCTTATATTTACGTTCCTGCCATATCTAGAATATTTATTGTTTTAAAAAGTGATCTGATCTTTAGACAATAGGGTTGGTTAGTTCTTTTGGGCGGAAATGCTGCATAACATTTTCAAATTATATGTAACTTGTACATAAGCATTTTATGCTTGGAGGCCATACAATTCATCTTTATTTTTTCATTTATTAATTTACGGTCCTTTACACCAGTTTTATTTTTTTTATTTTTCTGAAGACTTTTACACCTTCAGGTTTTAGTTTAATTTAATTTCTGAACAACTAATTCTAGTCGTGACATAGATACGGGGTTTTCCCGTAGCGGGACGTGCGTAAGCCAGTGCTGTTACCGCCCATACAATTAATTTTATCTTATCAAAGTATTCACTCTAAAATCCGTGGTTTCTGCGAATACATATATCATAATAGCTTCTACGTTTCGTACGACTATATATTTCGTCAGGAAATAAAAGAATGAAAAGGAGGAAAAATAATGTAACTGAAAAAAAAAAGACCGACTTCCAGTTCAGTCTCGTAATCCAAATTAAGTTTCCGCAACTTTTGCTCTGCTTTATGATACCACTTTAATATAACATATACAGTTCAATTTCTTTCTACGCGCTTTCAAAATTTGTAGTCGTTACAGACTTGAGAAAGAAATAGATGACCTTTTTCAGTTACGTCGACAAAACGGTTACTTCAAAACAAACACTGAAGCGGTAGCGTAAAGCTGAACAATGGCTGCGAAAATTTAAAAGTAACACAAAAATGAAAACAAAATCTGGATATGCATCCTACTATATCACCAATAAGTTCATGAAAATATTTCAGGAGCATAATAGTCTTGATTCCGCCCAAAAAATTAAGTAAAAATTTCACACAATACTAAAGTAATTTTGTTCCGCAAAACACTCAGGTAGCAGAGTATATCTAATCACATTCCAATACGGTGAATAAAATAAACAGCCCTCAGCGCTCTTTCTAATCTCTCCAATTTTCATGTCCTTGTTCCTTCCACGACTGAAGAAGGATCTGACCTTGCGTCTGAAAATATTATCTTGGTACCTTGCGTGTACCTTTAGGCTTCAGCAGCAAGGCTGCGAAGCCTTACACGCGCGCTCGATCTGTCTGTGTGTCGACAACTTTCAACTCAGGAACTACTGGGCCTAGGATGGGGATTGAGGTGTCGTTGGAAAGGTGTTGGTAAGACAAGTTCAAACATGTATCATTCAGATCCAAAGTTAGAAGGAAACAATTTGTACCTTTGGAACTACTTGGGCTGGGAAGATAGTTGAGGTGGTGTTGGAAAGGTCTCCACAAGACGAGTTCAAACCTTTATCATTCCTGCAGATCGGAGAGGCGGAAATCGTTTCGGGGAAACTTCAACTTTGGAAGTACTAGGGCTAGGAAGATGGTTGAGATATCGTTGTAGAGGTCTCGCCGCAGTTTTCCCAACGGAACATTGATCATACATATAAGATCGCTGCTGAAGCCTGGGGATAGCTTATATAGGCTCTGCTTGTTTTGTGTTCTATTCGGTAATTATACAAGGATTTCCTGTATACCAGTATTAAAATGTAAGTCCGAATTACGAATAGCTAGGAATGTGCGCTTGAAGGAGGTAACTTATTGCATAGTGAAGATGAGCAACGTACCAGATTTTCAGTACATGGACACTAGCTGACAGCTGCCACACTCAACTGCAGAATTTTCGGACTTCTCCAGGCAACTATTAACATATTTCTAGAAGTGGATATACAGTAAAAAGGGAAATACAGAACAAGAATATTACATAATGTTCTTAGTGCTATAAAGAACATTAGCAGTGAACTTGCATTTCTGACAATAAGACTCAGTTAGTATACGAAAATACTCCTTTTTAGTCCCGGTTTGCAAGAATGGAAAACACGGATCCATCACTAATTCAGAGACCAATCAACGAAGCATTATGATCTCTGTATTTGAGACGCGGAAGGAATCCTGCTTGTTACATTTCTTCAATGTGCTGCAAGTAAGGATAAAGGGAGTGGAATATTTGAAGCTGAAGATGCCTCTCTCAAAGCAGGACTCTACAATGAATTATCATAGCAACTAAACTTCTCTTAAATGAATAACTTCAACGGAAGAACTGCGAGGAAAAAAAATACTGAAATGTTTGTGAAGAGGACTGATTGGCATTCAAGATCTTCTGCAGGAACTGACATGGAAGAAAAGACGGCGTAAGCTGTGCTGCACTTATGGGGAAATATGTAGAAAAAAACTAAGCACAGTATAACTTTTAAAAGTGGATTAGAGTAGAATGTTTTTTTGGCACTCCCTGTATATAAAGCTTTAACAATTTCGACATGAAAACCACTAAAAAATCCACAAAGAACTCAGATTTGGAGCTCTAAATCAACTCCTTACAATAGTAAATGAAATGAATATTTCGTGATAAACCAGAAACGATGCATTACGAATAAATTTAAGTTTTCGGGAGTTGGCTTCTATAAATACAATGGATATTGGGAGCTAATTGTGATGTCATCGGATTTCAGTGTCAGCAACCTGGTATAAGGTTACTTATTAGCAATGGCACTATGTCGGTTTAATGGAAATTTAATATTCCTTAGTGGTGGTGATCATCTTTGAAGCACAGAATGCAGTCTACAAACTGAATTTACACCAAGTTAAACGCACACAATCGAAATTTTCAACAGAATAAAATAATAAGAATTATAATAACTTGCAAATGCAGTAGCTGAAAGCATACATGAAGATTTAACGAAATACTACAACACGTAACTTAATAAAGAACTGCTGCGGAGGGAAGTTACATGCATGCAGATTAGGCGAAGTATACAGAGACACGTTTATCCTTTCGTAACTGGGCAGTGATTCAGGACAGAATTATCAGGATAGAGACATGCAAGGTTTCATCACAATTACTGCCGTGAAGTGAAGTTGTCCGGGTATGGAGAGATGAAGTTGTCATTGAATAAGAAGGTGGTTGCTCATACGAAGGGACAGACGTGTTTGACTATCGTCAGTTTAGGGAGCAAATTAAGTTGGAGGAAATGCGACCACCGGTGCCGGAACAAGTGCATCTCCAGTGAAAGGATGTTCGAAAGTAAAACTAGGATCAAAAACAGGACAAGTTCTGTAGCATTTTTTTTCAACTTGCAGCTTTGAGGGGAAGGGGGGTCTGGGGCATGAAGGAGAGTTTCGGTTTTCCTGCAGAAAGACTATTCTATTGTCCATGGTTCAGATTATGAGAATGTCATCGACTGAACGAAGCCAAATGAATAGCTTGAGAAGTGTAGAATTCACAAGTTTCCTCACGAAATGATTGGCATAGGAAGAGCCATACCAATAACTACGGCTGTGCCCTTAGTTAAAGATAATTATGTTTTCAATGAAAGAACTGTTTATAAGGACAAACTGAGCTAGCTGGAGTATAAATGGCGTGCTGGGTTTATGAGGACTTGTGGGTGTATCGAGAAAAATGTTCCACGGCAGCGAGACCACGAACGTAGAGAATATTGGTATACAGTGACGGCAACTGAAACTGATGCTTGTCTGGTACAAGTGGGTCAGAAACAGAATGTGTTGTGGAGAGGAAGTGGTTAGTATCTTTGATATATGAAGGAAGAGCATGGTTGAACGGTTGGGAATGATAGTCAAAGGTGGAGATTCTTTCCTAGGAGAGCACTTACTGGAAGCTACAGCTCCTCTAGAGTTGCCACGCTTATGAATATTGGATACTATATAGAATATGGGAGTCCTGGATTCAATGGCACTGGATTGCGATAGCCCCTCATGGGATCCATGAACTACGAGATAAGTACAAATTTCATTACGGAAGGACGAGGTCAAGTGCTTCTCAAATCAAATCAAATATACTACACCCTGCCCACTCTCACTTCCGCACATCTGAGTAACTGTCGAATCCTCATTGTGCTTCCGGTAGTAGTAAATAGAAACAGCCTAACTAGACCACAATACAGTCTTGCACAAACTATTAGCACAGGAAACGAAAGGGAAAAGAAAACTAAACATACATTCTGATATTACCACTAATACTCCTGAAGAAGAAGAAGAAGAAAAAAAGTGTGGGAGTCAGCATTAGTAGAAGTCTGAACGTAAGTCCTCACTATTGCTGGATGGTGACTGACTACACCCTAACCTACAATAATACGAGCGTGTCAAAAAAAACTCAATTTCAAAGCACATTATTTGATTTACTATTAGTGTCAAACACAAGCGCATACACACATATTTTGAATTTCTTTTATGATCTTTAGGCATCTTAGGCTCAGGCCGGGATAGGGGAAGGATGTTGGAAGATAAAACGGTCAGGACCTATTTTATCCTGGTCTTAGGCTGAGCTGCTCTACGGCTGAGCCACAGGCGTTCGGTGCATACGGACGAAATCTACTGTTTTGTCTAAGTGGGCTCCGAACCACTGCGTTCGATGAATCCCTCCTTGGTTTTAATACAGTACCCTAAGTCTTTGCATAATAAACCTATTTGCGTTTCAAATATAAGCGCCCTATTTAAGCTATGCATCCAGCCACACGCTTTCCAGCATGTATTTATCAAAAGAGATCGAAATGTGTCGCACAAAAATCACGAAATTAACAACTTTGGATCCGTAACAACTCCTGTGAATTTCGAATTTCTGCCATTAATTGTTTATCCGAATAAACTCCACCTGTCATCAAAACTCCTATTAAATAAAATTAGTCAGTAGTGAGGGTAATCCTATTGCAAACTTTGTCAAATACATTCTGTCCACCTTGAAAGGCCAAAAATAATTCTAGCCACACAGAAATTCCAAATATTCCTTTGTGCTGGAAATTTAAAAGGACAAAGTCACGTGGTTAGGCTTACGGCGTGTAAAAACTAATGTAAATATCCCCTATCTCTCTCTCTCTCACACACACACATATATACAGATGCTTATCAGAATAATGGGAACACCTGAACGAAAGTGCAACTTACCAGATTAATATGGTGTCGGGCCACCTTTCGCCTTCAGAACAGCCTTGATGCGACGTGGGATGGAGGCATAGAGGTCGTGAATGGTAGCAAGTGGAATATTACACCATTCCTCGTGCAGGGCATCGGCCAGTTCTGTGAGAGAGGATGGAGGTGGAAATCGTCGCCGGAGTCGTGTTTCCAAGATGGACCACAGATGTTCAATTATGTTGAGATCTGGGGATTGGGCGGGCCAGGGGAGGTGTTGAACTTCATCCCGATGTTGCTCAAACCACGCTGCAACAACTCCAGCTGTGTGAATGGGTGCATTATCATCCTGGAATATGGCGTCATTGTCCGGGAACAACATCCGGACCATAGGATGCAAGTGGTCTCCTAAAATTGCGACATAATCGTTGGCAGTGATGCGTCCGCGAAGTGTGACCACAGGACCCAATGAAAACCATGATATTGCGGCCCACAGCATCACCGTGCCGCCGCCATGTTTCACAGTTGGGCGGAGACACTGCAGATCATACGCTTCTTTGGGCGTTCTCCACACATAAACACGGCCCGTGGTTTGGAATAGGGTGAATGGTGACTCATCCGACCATACCACACGTTTCCAGTCGTCAACGGTCCAAGTTGCATGGTCGCGGCACCATTTGCGGCGTGCTAAAGCGTTCTGGTCCCTGATGAGAGGTTTGGCCCGTGCAACACGACCCCGTAAGTTCATGTCATGTAATTCGCGGCGGACTGTGATTGTCGAAACAGGTTGGGGGAGGTGCTGATTGAGTTCCTCCGTCACTTGCGCCGCAGTGGCACGACGGTTCCGCGTGACAATGCGCTTTAATACCCGGCGTGCCCTGTCACTGATGCTTTTCTTCCGCCCACTGTTCCGCTTCCCCGATGTGGTTTTCCCGTGTGTTGTGTAGGCCGTCATCACCTTCGACACTGTCCCTGGCGACACACCTAACACACTAGCCACTGCCGTCACACTCACTACACATAACCGCGCACCAACAATTTGCCCTCTTTGAAACTCTGAGAGGTCTCCCATTTTACACTACCTCCGTCTGCTGCAGCCACTGCACACTCCTGTTCCACGACGCCTGACGTAGTATGGAGACCGACCTAACACACCACCACCAGCAGTCCGGCGCTGCGGTCGCCACGACACCACTGCCAACCCATACATAAGATAAAGATAAGATAAAATGAATTGTATGGGCGGTAACAGCACTATGGCTTACGCCCGTCCCGATACGGGGGAAGCCCCTTATCTTTGTCACGTCTAAAAATAGCTGTTAGCTAAAATGATAAAACCATATAAAAGCTGAAGATCTAAGCTCTTCAGAAAAATAAAATCGTAGTAAAAACTAAAGATGTATATTGTCTTTAGCATAAAAGGTAAAAATGTGAAGGCTGTAAATAGGCCTTCACAAAAATAAAATAATACTACATAAAACTTAACAGCTATGTGACATAATCATCTCAGAGAGACGGAGATAAACCCGTCTCACGGACATAACTAAAAACTCTCCGCAACGTACCTGGTTCATCCCCTAACAATGACGCCATGTCATTGGGGATGTTATAACGTTGTCTGAGATGATTATATCCGGGACAATCTAAAAGCACGTGACGAATACTTAAAACAACATTGCAATTATTACAACGTGGTGGATCCAATCCTCGTAACAGATATCCGTGGGTTAGGCGACTGTGGCCTATCCGTAGGCGACATAAAAGGACTTCTTCTAGCCTACTATCTCGGCAAGATGATTTCCATGGAGCAAGTTACCTTAATTTCTTTCAATTTATTCACAGCTACGTCATCCCATCGTCGCTGCCATTCATTCCGAGTAACTTGCTTATAATATATCATCATGTCCTGAAATGGGACATGCGGAATATCAATGTGAGCTCCTAAAGAGGCCTCACGAGCAGCTTCGTCTGCCAATTCATTGCCATGGATACCAACATGACTTGGTATCCACGAAAAGACAACCTCACCACCGGCAGAGCAGATGGGGTGTGTCTTACAGAGAATATCTTGCACGAGCGGATGTTTCGAATACATATTGTCGAGGCTTTCAACAACACTCTTCGAATCTGTACAAACAAGGATGCGGTTGAAACCATGAACAAGACTAAAATCCAAAGCCTTTAAAAGAGCATATAGCTCAGCAGTAAAAATACTGGCTTTGGGATTAAGACAAAATTGGCGGGCTTCCCCTTCTACAATAAACGCGCATCCGACAGATTCATCTGATTTGGATCCATCTGTAAAAACAGAGATAAAACGTGGGTACTGACTCTGCATCGCACGAAAACGCTGCTGGAACTCAATCATGGAGGTCTCCGATTTCTTGAAAGGTGACAAAGGAAGATCAATCCGTGGGCGGACAAGTGTCCACGGAGGACGGAGACTAAAACGGACAGGACAGACAGTTGGGCGGTCTGCATTCAGATTCTCCAATAACTCTGATGCTCGGATGCCAAGCGGTCGGGTAGCGTGACCACGGCGTTCATATAGGGCTCGTTGGATTGGGTTTACGATTAAGTTATGTGCTGGGTGGCTTGCCAAAGATGATATCTTAGCAAGGTAGCTCAACACATAGTACATCCTATGAATCTCGAGCGGTGGTTCAGCGGCATCAACACAAAGACTGGTGACAGGACTTGTGCGATACGCGCCAGTGCAGAGTCGAATTCCAGCATGATGGACACTATCCAGCGTATGTAACGCTGAAAAGCGTGCAGAGGAATAGGCGTGACAACCATAGGTAAGCTTAGATAAAATGAGTGCGCGATAAAGGCGCAACAAGGTTGTACGATCAGTACCCCAAGTGGGATGACTTAAAACACGCAATAAATTCAGAGCTCTCGTACAGGAAATTTTAATTTGGCGAAGGTGACTACGCCAATTTAACTTGGTATCAAATAATAAACCGAGGTATCGTACCTCCTCGACGAACTGGAGTTGTCTGTCTCCAAGATAGAGATCTGGGTCAACGAAACAAGTTCGTTTACGGCAGAAGTGGACACAGACTGTCTTCGTTGCTGAAAAACGAAAACCAGTCTGGTGTGACCAGTCAACAAGACGGTTAAGCGTCAACTGGATCTGCCGGGCTGCGAGGTTGATATTCGCAGACTTACAGACAATCGTCAAGTCGTCAACATATAAAAGACCTTGCACAGGGGGGCGAATACAAGCCATAACACTATTCACTGCAACAGCGAACAGTGTTACGCTCAGCACACTCCCTTGAGGTACGCCATTCTCCTGTAAATAACGCTCTGAGAAACGATCACCAACACGCACACGAAAATAGCGATCGCTAATAAAATTTGTTATAAAATGGGCCATGTGGCCCCTTATGCCCCAATCATGAAGCTGGCGTAGTATCCCATATCTCCAGGTGGTATCATAGGCCTTCTCTAAATCGAAGAACACAGTAAGAACGTGTTCATTCCGGAGAAATGCATTCTGAACAATAGACTCGAACCTGACAAGATGGTCGACAGTTGATCGATATTGGCGAAACCCACACTGATCATTGGAAAGCAAGTTGTTATGCTCCAAGTACCACATTAGCCGTCGGTTTATCATTCTCTCAAATAGCTTGCATACGCAGCTAGTGAGAGCAATGGGCCGGTAACTGGTGGGGTTTAGTTTATCTTTGTCAGGTTTCAGAATGGGAATGACAATAGCTTCTCGCCAACTAGCAGGGAAGCTATCAGTCCTCCAGATCTGATTATACAGGTTAAGCAAGAAGACCTTTCCTTGGGAGGGAAGGTGTCGCAGCATTTCATAGTGAATATCATCCAGTCCAGGGGATGTGTTTCTAACATCCCGCAAGGCAGTTTCAAGTTCCCACTCCGTGAAAGAGACATTATATGATTCGAAATTATTCGAGGGGAAGCGTAGAGGTATTATCTCTGCCTGTCGTTTGATGTTAACAAAAGTAGCACTATAGTGCTGGGAGCTGGATATTCCTGCGAAGGCTGCTCCAAGAAGATTAGCGATCTCTCCCGGGTCAGTATGCAAGACATTGTTGTGCTTCAGAGCAGTCAAAGGCTCGGAGCGGCAGTTGCCTTGCAAACGTCTGACCCGTTCCCACACGTCTCGGATTGGCGTTTGTGAACTGATGGAAGAGATGTATTCACGAAAAGATGTACGCCGAGTTTGTTTCATGAGACGTCGAATGTAAGCTTGTGACTGTCGAACTTCATTCAAATTTGCCGCTGTAGGATATCGATTGAACACCCGTAAAGCGCCACTGCGCCGTCGCCGTGCTACCTCGAGCTCATCGTTCCACCAGGGAACAGAACGCCGACGTGGCGTTCGGCCAGACTGAGGAATGGAACATCTGGCAGCTCGCAAAATTTCACGGTTCAAGTACTCAACCGAATCATTCAGGGGCAAATCTCCTTGATCAACTAGTTGGACACGAGTTGCATATTTAGTCCAGTCAGCACGCTTCAGGTGCCAGTGCGGTAATTGGCGTGGTGCTTGATAAAGGTTTAAAAACTCTAAAATAACTGGGAAGTGGTCACTACCACATAGATCGTCATGTACACGCCATGCCAGCATGGGTGCAACAACTGCACTGCAGACAGACAGATCTATCGCTGAGTATGTGCCACTTGCCAAACTAAAATGCGTGTTAGCACAAGTATTTAATAATACTAAGTTGGAAGCGTCAATAAACGATTCAACTATTATACCGCGGACATCTGTACGAACACTACCCCAAATAACATTATAGGAATTAAAATCGCCAACTAAAATTATAGGTTGGGGTAACTGCTGCAAGAGATTCTGAAGATCAAGGAGCGTAAAGTCTTGTTCCCTTGTGATATATACATTCAGGATTGTAACATGCTGCTCAAGGTGGACGCGAGCAGCAACCGCCTGTAGGTTCGTAGCAATGTGGACAGGTGTTGAATACAGCGTATCAACAACACCAATTGCAACACCGCCACATGCGCGACCATCTGTGGGAAAATCTGTGCGATAGAGTGTATAATCCTTCAATATCGCAGATTCAGTTGTTTTAAACTTGGTTTCCTGAAAGCAAACTATAACAGGGGAAAGATCTGATAACAAGACTTGCAGTTCTTCATAGTGGGAATGAAATCCGTTAAGATTCCATTGGAGCATAGCCATTGGGATGAAGATTAAGAAAAATATTACCTTTTAAGTCGAGGTTTGTTAAATTTCCCTCCCTTTCCGACTACAGTATACTCCGAGTCCATCAGATCGTCCTCAATCATATCTGATTTGAGGGATGAACTCGGCGCAGTAAGGGCAGGTGGAGAATTCTGATGTGCCAGCTGAGTAGCAAGCACAGTAGTGAGACGTTTTATGCTCGTCGCTAGTGGCGACATTCGACCAGTGCGTGTGACTTTACTGGCACGAACAGTAGAGACAGCCCGTGGAGTCCTAGAAGACTGCACAGGAGACATGTGTCTCTGAGGATGCATCGGCGAAACCTGATAAGTCTGTGAGGATTGGCGATTTCGTGGTGATTTATCAGGTTGAGGTCTCTCAGTCTGAGTTGACACATCAACTGTCTGGGTGGCAACCGAGACAGTTTTAACGTGTAGTCTAGCAGCTACAGTGGAAAACGTACCAGACGGAAGGGTGCGTTGAGACTCTCGTACTCGACGTTTCGCATCACCAGCAGAAATTTTCTCTATCACCATGAGCTCACGAATTCGTTTTTCCTCTTTGAATACCGAACAGTCACGCGACCAGGCCGTATGCTCACCCTTGCAGTTAACACACTGAGGCTTCAGTGACGTGCAAGGATCTGCACCATGGCTACTGGTACCGCATATTGCACAAACAGCAGAGGTCGCCTTACACGACGTGCTGGTGTGTCCATAGTGCTGACATTTAAAACAGCGGAGCGGACTCGGTATATAAGGACGGACAGGTAAGCAATAGAAAGCTGCCTTCACGTCCCTGGGAAGCTGTGGCATGGCAAACGTCAAAATTAGCGAGCTCGTGGGTTGTAGTTCGCCACTCTTTCGAGTTTTAATTCGTCTAACATTAACGACACCTTGGCTGGCAAGTTCATTCTTAATCTCCTCTTCAGGGACATCTTGCATATCCCAACAAGAAATTACGCCCTGAGTAAAGTTCAGTTGACGGTGTGGTTCAACTTGAACTTCAAATGGTCCTAAGGTCTTCATTTTGAGGAGATTAGTTGACTGTTTGTTATTATCTGTCTCCACGAGCAAGGTGCCGTTGCGAAGCTTTTTAACATTCTTAAGCTCACCTGCAACATAATGAAGTTGCTTCTGTATAATGAAAGGGGATAACCCCTTCAAACCACCTGGATTCTCTGTTTCGTTCTTAACCTTAATTACAAGATATCGTGTGATAGTCGGTACGATTCTTGTCTGTTCCTCTACTACGATTTTCTCTTCTTTGTCACTGGTTGATTCATTAGCTGTATGCGCCTTCTTGCTTGCATCAGTGACTTTATCTTCATTCTGTCGCTTCTGTCTCTTTCTCCGAAGGCGACTTATTAGGATGTGGTGGAGCCATGATGAATTTTAGCCGTAAATGCCCACACTTCTCCGTCTTCGTTCTGAGGAGCCAACGAGGCTGCCGGGTACTACCCTCATCACCCTTGTCAGCAAGCTGGAAATCGAGGCGAAGTCCAATGACTTGGCGTCGAAATCACTTGCACTCCCGACTGATGGATACTTGGGACACCCAGTCCCCCGAGTGTTGGCGAGACCAAAGGTCCGAAGAGCTCCCCAATGGCGCACTTTCCAGTCTCAACGAGCTAGACCATCCAAGAATCTGCTGTTAAGAACTAGGCGCTATCCAATGGTTCCGCCCCCTTTCCTCAGGTCCCAGGGGCCAGCGTCAATGAAAGTACATCCTATCACATCCTTGAGCATTGCGTGGAGGTGCAAGTCGCAGCACAAGAGGAGATGAAATAATGAGTCATCAATGGATGAAAAATGGGGTGAACGTAAATGAAATCCTCTCGGCTGGTCCTCCTTTCAAGCAGCGTCGGTGTTTAGCTGCGAGGGCTGATTGCAGCCAGCAAAAGCCAGCTGGACGATGGGGTCACCAATTCCCTACGCCGTTGTTGGCTGATTGCAACCAGCATAAGCCGGCCGGACGATGGGGTCGCCAATTCCCTACGCCGTATACGAGCAGCGATGGTCTGCTGCTCGGGCTGTGATGGTTTCATCACGTTGCGGTCCGTAGACCTGCGATGAGGTCGCCAATCCCCTACGCACTTGGGAAGTAAAAATTTTCAACAGAGAAGCACTCTGGCCCTACTGTTGAACTTCCCATTGGCAGCAACGATGTTAGCAGCTGCCAGGGCTGATTGCAGCCAGTAAAACTGACTGGGCGATGGGAGCGCCACTTCCCGACGCCGGGGCCAACCCATACATCTGACGTGTTGCCAACTACAGGTGTTTACATTATTCTGATAAGCATCTGTATATATATATATATATATATATATATATATATATATACATACATAAAAAACTAAAATCAACACTAAACGCGTTTAGATAAATAAAACCTTGCGCTGCCATAAACAAGGTATCCTAATTTATATTATTTTACTGCACCAGTACTTTACGAATATGAACGTACCACCATCCCAATGTTGTTTTTGGTTCCATCTTTGCATTCTTCAATAGCTTCATCAACCACAAGATTCATAAACGGATCAAATCCTCTCAAGATGCCATTGACAAATCGTCCACCATTGAGTTTCACTGGAATAAATAGTAAAAAAAGAACATACAAAACAATACTAAAAAAAAATACAAGTTACTAACAAACTTAACAATGATTATTATTACACAAGTTTCTAGTCACTCAGACACTGCTGTATCATTCAGTGACCAATCCTTTTTTTTTTTTTAAGGTTGCATCACCTTATTAGAAGAAACAAGGAAAACGTCTTTTGTACGCAGGTTCCTACAAGCCTGACGATATCAAAAAAAAAAATCTTCACTTATACAGAAGTTTCCTATATGGCACTTTTTTTCCCCTCGCGCTCAGCTATGCACGGAAACCTGAATATCTCGAAAGCACAAGAGCTGAATCAAAAACTGTTGTGTAGCTCCTGAAAACTGCTTTGAAGATTTAGAAGATCATTTTCTCAAAACTAATTTATTCTAAACATTAGGCTGAAAAATTAGTAATTTTTTGTGAAGCAGTTGAATATAAGACTGCAATTTCCTGTATGTTTAAACCTACCAACAGCGTATCTGCATACAAAACTTTAAACATTTTTTTCCTACATGGGTTCAAACATCCCCTTTGCCGAAAAATGCCGGACTTTGAGCTTAAATCTCTCAGGTGAACCCTCATTTAAAAAAAAAAAAAAAAAAAAAAAAAAAAAAAAAAAAAAAAAAAAAAA
>JAGDQP010008444.1:0-24058 GCA_022664845.1 Lepisma saccharinum | reverse complement strand
TAAAAAAAAAAAAAAAAAAAAAAAAAAAAAAAAAAAAAAAAAAAGTCAAAGCAGCCTAGCATGTTCACTCTCAGTAAAAATTACAACTTTTATTTTCAAGTGGTTTGCTCAATAAAAGGTAGATCATTAGAGTTAAAAGTGCATGTAGTAATATTAAGTTACATATACACGCAAAATCAGCTTGCACTGACCGAACCACTTCGGAATAAAAGTTGACAAGTTTACTGTGACTTGAGCTTTCTTGACATTTTTTTTTTTTTTTAATCTTCATGAGCCATGTACGCCAAAAATCCAGCACTTTTCGGGGATCGGCCACAATTCAACCCCTGCAGAAATAAAGGATTGTAATTAGAGATGCAAGGACTCAGAAAAAAGTCCTTTTTTGGTTGGAGAATTTGGGGCTCTTCAAAATTTCAACTTCAATACGTGAATAATGGCTTATTTCGTCTCTCTTCTCCATGAGAATACATTTAATTATTGGTCTCTATGGAGAAAGAACATGAAAAAAATAAAATAACCGAAAACAAAATTAACTGATGATATATTATTGGTAGCCAAAATATACTTCAAAGAATATCTTACAATAAGCACAATATCTTACAACGCTGTATCGATGACCATATCCCAAATCATATAAGAATATGCTTTCTAAATAGCTTGGAACAAATTTATTGTGTACAAGTTGAATACGGACATTCCCTCCAGATCTTCCTCAACATTTTAAAAAGAATTATATATAGAGTTGCAAAACTCAATTGAATCATATACTAAGCTCTATTGATTTTCAACAGACCAGTTAAATTTAAGCATTATTTTGATAAATTGATGCTGCATCCTGACAGTGCATTCTTACCCAACCTCGGTTAGTCTCGACAAGACTACTTCGCTTTTAATAATGAATTTAAATTTGAACACGGTTTCGTTCATTCTCTTTTCAACATTGCCATTGTCAATACATTATTTGCAAGACTTCAAGACCATAAACCTCATATCTCATTCATATTGCATGAATGAGATTAGTAATTTTTCATCAAAGGTCTGAACGTAGTAGGAGTAACAGTATATCATGTCAACTTTTGTATTTTGAACTTCGTAAATTAACATGTCATGTTTTTTCTTTTGTTTATTTTACTTATTAAATTTGCAATCGTTTCTTGGCATTGTGTGACTGAAAACCGGCCTTGAGATCGAGGTGCGCCTCTAATATTGTTACGAATGATTTTTTACATGGACGAGAAATAACATCGTAAAATTCAGGATGTATGGCAACACAAAGCTGCTTACGTCAGGTGTGTAGTAATTAGCACCAAAACAGGGTTGTAGCAATTAGCACTAAATCACATTATTTGCCTAGCGAGATTAATAAACTTTCAGCAAGACTGTCTACCCTGGATCTTCTAATGGAAGGCGATTATGTACCACTGAGCACTATAATTATTTTCATTTCGGGCTTATGCCCGTCTCCAATCATAATTTTAATGGTCCAAGGAAAGGAATAAGGTAAGCACCTAGAACACATCCTCCCCCTCTTTATGGTCCATCTTAACATTTTCCCTGTTGGTACTGAAGAAAAGCATGACAAACAGGGATGACCAGATCCCGATCTTCGGATATCCGGTCCAATGAATCATACGATTTCGGTCGCACATTCAAAGACCCATTATTCAGACTTCGTTATTATGATGCATCTGAAACTGCGATGCCGGGATGGTAAATAAAAGTAGGTCCTAGCCAATACCTTCCCCATTCTCTGTGTACATCATCCCGGCATGAGCCGAAAATGACAAAAAGCCAATTTAATGCAATGCAAATTTAATGAAACTCGAAAAACATATTTTTTTTACAGAGATAGTTGTGTATTTGATTGTTATTGTTTCCTTGTCCAAAGGGAATTCATAGGAACATTTTTTTTTCAATGACTTAATATTTCTAAAATACACGATTTATTTCTCAAAGCAAATCTGGGAAAGGAGCTTCATATATTTTTGTCTTTTACATCTTTGCACGCTTAAAAAAGGGGAAGGACATGTTTTTGTTCTTTCCGTTTAACACGTTAACCACGTCACAGCGCAAAGGGTAAAAACACGAGTGGGTAGAGTTGGGTTGGTGATGGGGAAGGTGGGGTTAGAAGAGACAAAAAGGTGCTGTTGGTTGTTTGTTTTCCTTTTCTGATATTCAAATACATGTATTAGTGACCGAATATTATATGACTAGTTTCAAAAGCGTCAGTCTTGCAATCCACCTACAACTGAAAAATTTCTTCTCTCTATGACCTGCTCTCCCTCTTTTTTACATTTCTCAACAAACACACTAAAATGAAGAGTTAAAAAAACAAAAACAAAGAAGACGTATCGTTTGGTAGCCGAAAAAAAATCCCAAATACGAATTAGGAAAGACTACAATGATGTATCCATGCCCCAGATATCCGAGATGCGTTTGGCCATCCCTGCTGACAAAACTATTCGGAATGGCCGCGGGGTTCGATCCAAGGACCCTCCAATTACGAAACCAGCATCACCATAGCTCCACCCTGCTCATTATTTGTTTTTCTCTCACAGCACAGGGGGAATAGACATTGTAAAGTTCATACAAGAATTTTCAGACCACATGACAGGTGTCTAAGACTTCGAATTTATGCATGGCCAATTGTTTTACTCTTGTTCCTAGTAAGTGACGCTTCGTTGATTTTGGTACTATGCCTGTGGTAGAAAGTAAAAACGCATGGGTGTTAACGACCTTCACAATTTCTTGACTTCATCTGCCAGAACTTTATATTTGCTCAAGTTTGTACAGTGGGTGGTGCTGATATTGTGTGTGATGACAACGTCGATTAAGTGCACTATTTTTTTCTTTTTGTCTATCATTAATATTATTATGTAGTTCAGCATTGACAGCAAGTTCTGTGCAGTTCTATACATAAGTATATTACGTGTAGAATCCGGTCTGCAATAGTATCACGACAATATTAGAAAGAATAGTTTCTTTACTCTGAACTGTCTTACGATAGCACTCAAAGAAAACCCAAGCGATAATGTCAATGCTTCAGATTTTCAATGCGTAAGTACGCGGGTTCAAACACCGTGGCCAACCATCCTGACAGGTTTTCCAAAGGTTCACTCAGTTTGATCTCTCAAATGCCGGGACAGTACCTTAAGGCCCTGGTCGATATCTTTTCACTCCTGTAGCGCCCATCCCACAAAATATATTAAATTCAAATCGAAGAAAGAGGAGCAGAATCTTGTGAACTTCGTATAGTATCACGTATGTGATCAGCTTGCAACTGAAGTGTGCCAAGAGGATGAGTTTCATTCAAATCGGGAATGTCCGAAAATTCATCTTGCGTATCTGGTACAGTACGTGGCGCATTGCACGATTACTGTGTGTTACAAAGCCCCTTTCATCGTAAAATCTATTACAAATACGATAAATTGGCAAGTGGAATTCAGAAATCGTGAAAACATGAAAAAAAAGGCCGAAAATTCCGAAATTTGTTTTTTAAAAAGCTTCTTAAAAAAACTTCAAAAAAGCAAGCTTGATTCGACGCCACTTTTTTGCGTGCAGACACTACTGGTAGGTCTAAATATTACAAAAAATTGCAGACTTATATTCAACTCACTTTTAATGAAAAGAAATAAATAATTTGCTTCTCATTTTATCAGCCTAATTTTTAGAATAAAGAAAGTCATTTTGAGAAAAGTTTCTTCTAAATCTTCAAAGTACACTTCAAAAGCTACACAATAATTTTTGATTCAGCTCTCTAGCTTGTAGTGACGGTTTCCGACCCAACGATTTTTTTTAAAAAAAATATCATTAAATAATCCTTTCAGTAGTTGTGAAATACTATGATAGTAATGGGCAGAATCTACGTAAGTCTTGTAAATAGTAAATGTGTTCAAAAATTCTTTATGAGCAGGTTATGCATGTGTTAAAAATTTCAGTCTCTTAAACCAGCAACAGAACGAGAAAACATGGTTAGAAATAGCAGCTTGAAATATTTTCGTCAACGCTCGAGTTGGCTGGACAATACTAAGCTCTGCGGGATGCTCCAACTAACCGCTATTTAAAGGAAGCTGTGCCCTTTGTTAGGTCAGTGAAAGCCAGGATCTTGTTAGATTCAGTTCAGTCGTGGTCACGTGAAGCAGTATGTAATTTCGAAAAGAAAAAGAGATTCGGAAGCCAGAGGTCCCGGACTGGTTTCGTATATTAAATCGTTGACAATAATTTCTAGTGAGAGAAATTAATGTTCGTTTCGTTGCCAAAACTCAGATGCATTTTTATGTTGAGATTATCTGTTTGCTTGTTCGGGAGTCAAAGGAAAGATTAAAAGACCGACGCGGGTCTTGTTTCTTTTCTCTCTCTCTCTCTTTCTTTTCGAAGCGATGCGAAAGATTTCAAAATTGCAAAGCTCTCTGGACTTAGACAAATTTTAAGTGAAATCACAAGTTCTTCTGGGATAGTAACCCACTAGTCTGGATATTAAGATTCAAATTTATCAATACATCCACTTACTCGAGTACGCTGTGCCGCCCTTATTATTAGGGATGTGGCGATCTATTTGAATGATAATGGGCCATAGTTTGATTACCAAAGTTTGGGTAATGTTAGCCGACTAGTTGAAGGTGTGTGCATATCATGACAAGAAGTCGAGTATGCTGCGGCACGCTTACTAATGGACTTGAGACGATATGCATTACACAAGGGAAGCTTTAGTTTTGTATCACGAAAATGAAAAGGGTAAAGAAAGAAATAGTTTAGGTCCCTTCATTCAAATGATTGTTATTAATGAAGATATGACTAATAGAGAGCCGAAATGAAGGAAGTACTTATAAGGAGATAGCTGTGTTAACGGTGTAGATCACCCCCGCCATCTTGGTACGCAATTTCCATTGATTTACATAGGAATTGTTTTACTCGTCTTATATCTTTCAGGAACATACTTCTGTTTTCGGGCAGTTTATCGTCATGTTCTCTTTTACTCATGCTATTTTAAACAATATTTTTACACACGAACAGTATACTTTCCCGTTAACAAATTGTGATTTATATAGCAAACTATTAATAATACATTATATTTACATATTTGAAGAAAATTGACAAACCAAAACTATACAAGAGTCAAATTCTGTGAAAGCAGAACTTAAATATTCTACTTCCGAGAGGCATAAAATGAGTAAAACAATTCCCGTGTAAATCAATGGAAAGGTCATACCAAGATGGAGGGTTGATCTACACCGTTCAGTCTGAAGCGGAAGTTACTTTACGTTAAGTTTAGTTTTCTCCTAAAATTAAAGGTCTAAGGGAAGACTATAATGGCATGAGCCTTACCTGGAAATGAATTCAGTATTAAGTTGTAATGAGAAACCCAAAACAAATGTTTCACAGCTGATACTTTTCGACCCTTGTTCCTTCCAAGCGAATGTCGGACTAGTACGTTGACTAGAAGACCTGCTCGTTGTTAAAATTTTGAAAGGTTGCCCAAGAGGTAGAAAGATTTCTATAGTCTGTATTAATGAGATGTAAATATGTCTTCCATATGTATTATCCCATTAAAAATCCGGTTACTAGTTCACGCAATTAAAAAAGGAAATTCTGAACTTTTTTTTTAATGAAAACAAATTTTAAAGGTACGCTATTCCTCACTTTAAAACGAGCAGTTACAGTTCGGCTTTGGTGGTCGTCGGCTACGTCAAATCTGATTCTATTAAGACTGAAGTTTATGAAATTTAACTATGTTTTGTTTTGCCTAATCGTTCTACCGGGCTATTTTATTAACCCTCTTTTTACGAAGTGGGTTCATCTTGTTGTTAGGCGATTCTCTACGTGATGCACGGGACATTTGAAACTATTGTAAAAGGATATAAAATTGTATTAAGATGCCTTACAATGTGCTTAGCAACACAGTATTTGAGAAATTGCCCAAGGGATAACTGAACTGAGGTACTGAAGTTCACGCCAACCACCACACATGAAGAAAAATACAGTAACCTAGATGTTATGACATATAAGATTAAAATTCACGCCAAAATATGTATATCGGGTGTTCTGAAAGTTACGCAACCCGCTGTTTCATGAAACGAAATCTATTAAACTAATATACGTCAAGGCACATTCTTCCGCTAAAATATAGCCACGTATATTGAGAAATTTTTAAGTCACTATTCAACGAAACACTACTCAACTGACACAATTGTAATTTTTTTTTATCAGAGTCGAAAAAAAATACATTTACAAATTGTGTAAATTCCTGCACACAGCCCATTTATGTAATTAACAGCATCATTTCTCGACAGCATTAGAGGTATTGCAAGGATGCTCATCGAACATGACAAACTCCTTTACCTAAACTTACCTTGCCTTTAACGTTTGGGACAACCAGTATTTAAAACACCCTGTCTTTTTTTTTATTTGGAATTCTTGCTATGGATTAACTCAAACGTATTTATACTTAAATGCCAGCGAACGGCACATTTTCCACGAGTGAACTTGACATTACACTTTAGTCTTGTGCTGCTGCTTAACTGAGCCACATACGGTATGCACACTAGGTGACGGTTTAAGGCAGCGATACATTACGGACTTCGGATCACATCGTCTTGTTAAAATAAAAATACCCTTGTATAAGTGGTTGTTCTAAACGAAGACTGATTTCGTACAAAAGAAAAAAAAAGTTTCCATAATGCTATGGAGGAGGAGCAGCCATCGTCCCCCCCCCCCCACAAACACACACATAAACTCATGATTAAATTTTGTATTCCTCTATAATACTTATTTCTGTCATTTTCCATTAAAAACGTTTGGAAATACTTTACTGCGTCTTTCATACAGACTAAACACCATGCAAACTACACAGCACTGGACATCATGCCCAAGAGAATGTGTTTGTCCTTACATAACCTCTTGTACATATGCACGATGTTTAGAATGTATCATGGCTAAAGCAGCGTAAAACGCAGCATTTTCAGGCGTCTCTATTAAGAAATTACAGATGTAGCGAATATAGAGAATTACTGTAGACGTCAACTTTTTCCATGAACACCTTAAAATGATACGAATGTAAAAAGTAACCAATAACGTTCTGTCGATTTCCGAATCAAAAAAGTTGTCCAATGCGTGTATGATCTCGTCGAGGGTTCGGAACCGTTGTGCTCGCACATGTTGGATAACGAATGTGACAAGTGTCAATCCGAAGGTGCAATGTCAGGGGAACATGGGGAAAGCATTGTCTCCCAACCAATTCAATGGATAACAGTGTCACGGGCGACCTTAGCAACATGTAGCTTCGCGTTCTCCTGTTACCAGAACACTTCTGCATATCAGAAGCGGTTTTCAATTTTTTATAGACACTTTCCAAATGCTGCGAATGCGAGTAGACAGTTACGTTGATTGTTTGGCCAGATGGCAGCAGTTCGCGATGTATTATAGTCGAGCAGTACACTAAACGCTGCATAATCTTCTGTCTATGCAGTGGTGGTTTTCGTTGTTTGAGAAAGCGTTGACATGATGCCAACCGATGATATGGCGTGAAGTAGAGCAAAGAACCAGCTTCTCATCACAGGACAGCAATTTCTCAAGGCGTATGCTCGTGTCGCTTCCTGAGGAACTCCTGTGGGAACCAAAGTCCCATTTTATAGCGTTTCCCAAGCTGATGCAGATGTCGAATGGTCTTCGCAATGCATTTGAATTCTTTCAATGCTTTACATGTTTGGCCACTATCGGCAACAGCTTCAACGTGTATGGCTGGCTTGTGGATGTCCTGAAGGGATTCATCACCGTCCTTACGAATACCTAAAATATCCTTCTTCCCGCTGCCCTAGCGTTCATTTCCAGTTTAAACCCATACAGAACACAGGTTCGTGTAACGCTGTTTGGGGTTCCCATGTTTGACTTGCTCTCACTGACGTCCGCGTTTAACTGTGGTGACCACTACCATCCATCTCCAAAAGCTAATACTAACACATTATCTTCCTGATGTCTCACCTCAGAACAAACGGCGTGCGGAGCGCATGCTGACGCGAAAATCCGACATAACTTCACTGGTTGCCTTATAATCCATTTACCAGAAACAAGCAGTATTATAAATAAAATTAAGACGCGCTCGAATTATAGTAAGCGTTTTAAACAGGGTTGGCTGGTTTAAAAAAAAATAAAAATAGTGCCAAAAATAGTGTGAACTTCATGGTGACGATTCCACATATTAAACCATCTGCATCCATATTTTATATCATTTTCGCCTTGTACTCAATGGGTCCCGGGTTAGATTCTCGATGGGGTCTCATAATTTATCTAAAGTGCAAACGGAGTAGTGGTTCCGATGTCACTGTAAGCAGCAGGTCTTGTCCTTCATCACTATGCTGTTACACAAGGACGTTAAGCCTAAACAAACGAAACGAAACCAAATTTTCTCTTGCTGCTTGTCTGAATACCTGTTGTTTCATAGAGAAGCCAAAGTTAACTTTGCTTAAACATATTGATAGAAGTTGGCAAAATTTATCGACTGCATCCAGTGATGTACGCAGGGTCCTGGAGATCCGGATCCCCTCCGTAATTTCGATGTTTTTGTAAATCTACTGCAATCTTCTGCGAAGTTTTCGATATTTTATGTAAAATTGACTCGTACTGAATTTGGACCCCACGAAAGCTCTGAACCTCCCCTCACCGAAATAAATTTCTGGGTACGTACTTGACTAAATCCGTAGTTTATCACAGCAAGATTAGTTTGGATTATACTTTTTAGTTTTAATTTTTTTGAATGATATCTACATACTAAATTTGTAATTTTAAAATTTAATTCTTTGTATAAACGTCTCTTCTGGCGTACTGCGTCCCGGGTTAGAGTCCAGGCGGAGGACAATTTATGTCAAGTGCAAACCAAGTAGTGGTTCGGATTCCACTTTAAGCTGTAGTTGTAGGTCCCGTCCTTCATAACTGCTGCTGCATAAGTACATTAAGGAGAAATAAACTTCTATCCATATGCAAAATAAATAAACAAAGCAAAGTATTAAAAAAGCTGGTTTAAACCAAATAAACCTGGGTTTTTGGTTTTCATAAAAAAAACAGTTTTTTTGCCAACCCTGGTTTTAAACTAAACCTTTTTATTTTACCTCACAAGTTAGAGAGTAATAAAAATATACTTACGGGACAACTTCTTGTCCATGAACCTAGAAAAAGAAACAATAAAAGTTAGTCAAATGCAGACAGAATGTCATTCAGTAAATAATAATACAAACATATTTTTTACTTAAAACCACATCCAGCACAGTACTTATAAAAATTCCGTAATTGCATTGGAAGCCTATGACCACATATGTATATACAGGGTGTAACAAAAGTCCCTTGTCATAGACCAACTTGCTTATGAGTGCAGATACGAAAACATGTCAGAGCGAAAAGTGGCTGGAAATGATCGGTTTGAAATCTAAAGTAGGTGAAGTTTCCAAATTGGACCAGCCATTTGGGCTCCACACTGGTGGAGCGCACAATGAGAACGAAAAATGCAATGTTGCCAGTCGTACTGTTATAATCATAGGCGGATAATATCATGTAATAATGAAACGGAAAGCAAGATAGAAGTATGTCGGAGGGAACAAGAATACTACACATCTCGGTTGCAATCATTACCGTAGTGGGGTTCAGGGGCGGGTAGGGGTGTTGAAATTCGTAACGCGTTAAAAGTTATAAATGTCATAACATGTGGGCCAAACGTCACAGGTGCGTTTCGGACAACAAAAGATGAAAGGACGTTCCAATAAACATAGGTCCTACGCCGCCTCGTTTTTGAGATACAGGGTTGCCAACTTGGAATCCAAAATCACCTCCTGACCAATGAAATTGAAGACAAAGATGTGGACAGACGTCGGGAGGTTATTCCTGACACCAAAACAAGCAATAAAATTCTCTTGAGGTTGTTGAATTTCGGTGGCTGTAAGAGATACAGGGTTGCCAACGTGGAATCCACAATAGACGTCTGACGATTGAAATTGACGAGAAAGAGGTGGAACCCTTCGGTAGGTGATCTCTGAGATCATAACAAGCAAGAAAGTCCTCTTGCATTGTGTTCAAATTCCTGTGCGTGTAAGAAATACAGGGTTACCAACTGTGTGAGGCATTATCGAGTGTCACTCCAAAATAATTTATGAAAAAGGCAGCAAATGACAAGTGTACGCTGGTAACCTGATACCTACGGGAGGGGTACACGTGACCATGCACACATCAGCAGTATCGCACAAGCAATGTTGCCACTAAAACACAAACGAATAGTTTGTTAACTGAAACAGATACCTTTTATCGCATGAAAAGCAGTTGTATAAGTAGTGAATGAAAGTAAGCGAAAGTTGATTTGTCAGTGTTGCCAACTACGGTAGCTATGGTGCTCGAACATAGATAGAGAAAGTACGATGTGGAGCCCAAACGGCTGGTCCAATTTGGAAAATTCAACTACTTTAGATTGCAAACCGATCATTTCCAGTCACTTTTCCCTCTGACATGTTTTCGTATCTGCACTCATAACCAAGTTGGCCTATGACAAGGGACTTTTGTTACACCCTGTATAGAAGGAGTTTTATTCCTGTCCTGATGTCATAAGTCGTATTGAATTTTATAATTTTATTGGAGAGAATTAACGTCTGAAGTGTCATGAAAAAGTAAAATTTTACTAACAATCACTGTTTAGCTTATTTGTATACAAGACTAGTATAGCCATATACAGCAAGAAAACTTTACATAAAATTTAGTGCTGTTAAGACAACTCGGTCTGGGCAAATTTTGAATATTTATGGCATTTAGGCATGTCACGCTCAGACCGAAATAGGGTAGGGGAAAGGTAGTAGGATAGGGCCTAGTTTGTAAGTACCATAACGGCATTTGCATTAACATCGATCAGGATGGACGTAAGATGTTATCGTTCCCAGGACCTTCCGATTACTAAGCCAATGCCCAAACACCTGAGCTACGGCCGCTAGGTACTATTTGGTCAACTGTCGACATATCTGCTTACAGGATCTATCAACGAAATTATAAGCTCAAAATTAGTCTCAAAGCTGTAGTTTTATTCTCATACAATAGAAACACGGTAGGAGAAGGATTTTATCATCATGTCTATAGAAGATTAATGGATTTTTGCTGATCAAAAAGAACAAAGCTTTACAAACCCATTAAAATGAATTGGTAAGGGCAAATACGTGAACAACGATCGTCATTTCCGCCGGGCAATACAAGCCTATGTCTGGTACCCTTTGGTGCCAAGTCAAGAATCTCAGGCACTGCAAGAAGCTTCCTCATAGTTTTCGCTTTAATGAACAAAGGCGAGACGTATTAAGGATTTCGCTGCTGATCTTTAACAGAGGGGTAAAGTTAATTTGACCGTCCTTCCACTATGCTGAGTTTGACGGGGTAGTTTCCATCTCAAAACAGGTAGGCAGGTATGCCCACAATGTGTCTCGTCACCACCTGGTGAAAAAATTACAGTAGTTGCTCCTATTGAAAACATGAATAGTAAAGAAGGGATTTTTCCGAAACATTTTTTTTGAGGGGGATGAATTAGGGCCCTTTCAAAATTACCTATTCCCAAGCCGTCAGTGAAAAACACGTAAATTGCCATATTTTGAAATGAATGCTGCTTCAAAACAGTAAAAGCTAGAGACCTGAACTTTTTTGTTTTGAAAGACATAAATTGAAGTTACCTAACGTCCTTGGAAAAACTAATTGTACAGGATGACCAGGGGAAAAAAAAATGACAAATTACACCAAAAGATTGTAAGTTTTCGTAGCTTCAGGACTTTTTGCTAAAAATCATCTAATCGAAGTTATAATACGAACGATCTGTAGTCCTCCTTGGTTAGTCCTACCAATATTTTTGCTCTATCCTGGGGGACGTAGTTTTCGTAATATATGTCACTAGAAATGTCAGAAGTGAAGGAATTTGGCATTTTCTAACTACAAAATTTTTTAAACAAACCCACAATTAAAAATACCCAAATCGTAGGTAGCTGACTTGTAGTAGCGGATTCCCGGATTTCTACCTTAAACATTATTTTTTTTTTTTAACTCGTACGACTTGTCGAGATTTTCCATAAAGTTTCACTTACAGCGTTACAACTCGAAAACTATTTACCCAAACATGACCGATTATATTTTATTTTTTAAAGCAAGGAACGTACTTGCCAAAAGCCACGTTCTTGTGTTTTGGATGGGGCGGGATTTATGGCGCGAAATCTTGGGAGTGAAACTTAAAAAAAAATAATCCCTTTTTACTTCTTTAAAAATCCCGGAGGCGGCAACACTGTTTTCCCGTAACTGAAAATTACCGTAAATATTTTCTGACGCATAAGCAATATATATATCCTGAAAGTTCGAGGTCATTACTTGTGGAACTGAGTTATATAAAAATAATACAATGCAAAATCTTAAACATACGTGAATTTCCCACCATATCATGAAGCAACATAATCACCTCCCTAATTGACCGATCGAAAAGATGTATGGGTGTTTGTCGGACATCGACCACCGAGTTTTAATGCTGTAAGTGAAACTCAACGGAAAGCCCCGAAAAATTGTACGAGTTAAATTTTTTTAAATAAATGTAATCCGGGAATCCGCTGCTACAAGTCAACTACCTACCATCTGGGCATCATATGATACATTTTTCAGAATTTTTAAGGATGGTGTTGTCAAATTTCTTCACTTTTAACATTTCTGGTGAGAAATATTACGAAAAGTACGTCCCCCAGGATAGAGCAATATACATATATATATATTGGTAGGACAAAGCTCCTGCGTAGCCTAGTCTGTAGCGCACTCAACTTCAGTGCGAGCGGTCCCGGGTTCTATTTCCGGTGGGGGCTCAAAAATTTCGGTTTGACCCAGCATCGTGATAATAATCGGGGAGCTGCTGTGAATAAAAGACAGTGGCGATCACACTGAGAGCTTCGGCTTTCCTCTCCCAACCCGTCTGGTCAGCGTGGGAGCAGTAGACCAACTCCTCCCTTCGGGGAGAGGCCTCATCCACTAGTGGATTGAATATGGCCGTGATTTATTATTATTGGTAGGGCTAACCAAGGAAGACTACAGATTACTGGCATTATAACTTTGATCAAGCCGGCCGGGTGGTCGAACGGTCTGCAGCGGTAGGGGCATGGATTATAACAGCTAAAGAGCGAATCGTGACGGGTCGAAGTCCAAAGTTACTAGACTGGCCCATATTAAAGTTTACCGAAGTTTATAACTTTGATCAAAGATGTTAAAAAAAATCCTCCTCCACTTACTCAGCACTGAAATGAGAGTGTCATTTCATGCAAGAATGTACGGTTTATTAAGTCAGAGAACAAATTCGCAACCGCAAAATTAGAGGCGAATACGAAGCCCATTACATTATTAGTGAATAATGAACTGATTTCGAGGAAAGAAGCTCCTTAAAAGTAAAAACACTGTAAATAAAGCAAAAAAGATAAACCTAATATACATAGTTGGATCTATTTAGTTACTAACGGAACAATACTGTACATATTTCACGTATTACCTGAATAAGTAACACAGTAAAAACTCTGAGAATAACCAAGGGTCATTTGGTAAACAATGGTAAAGAAAGAACTGATCCAATGGTGCCAAACCGAACGAAACTGAAAACGGGTTTACTATAGTAACGGACCAATTTAAAGAAAGTTACAGGACGAATTGATATAATTGTGTGATGTTTGTGAGTAATAGGGAGCAAAATAGTAATGTGGGTAACATTATAAGTGAATAATAAAATTGCTGTAGTGTGTTTTTATGATGTTTTAGGACACACTGAATGTTGTGGCGGAAGAACTATTTTGCGTAGAGTTACAGTTGTTGTCATGTGGAAGGCGGTGTTGAAATGGCGCGTCTTTGTGATGGGTATGACATTTCTTGCGTTAGTATTATTGAATCGCATAAAAATAACGAGGGAAAGTGGGATTTTGAAGGTTATTTAGCAGAGTATTTATGTAAGGATAGGAAAAAGGCCCCGAAACAATTGTACACGACTTTCTAATGGAAATTGGGAGTTAACACGCCTGTGTGCTGAAGTGTGAATATGTATCAAAATATATTTTGTAAAGATACATGACCTTACCTAACCTCCAAGTTCATATGTTCAGTAATATAAGATAATTTACGAAAAATGCAAAGAAGGAATTATTAAGAACAAATGTGAACATATAAAAATATATTTGGTAAGGATACATGACCGCACCTAACCTTACCGAACCTCCACGTTCGTATGGTCACTAATTTAAGAAAATCTACGAAAGGTGCAAGAAAAAAATTGCCTAAACCGCACGCCTCCCAGAAACACATAATGTGTATATTTTAAGTGAGTTTAAAATTGGTCCGTCACTACTATAGTAATGCCCAGAAAACAAGTGAACTGGACGTAAAAATTAATGGGTTTTAAATTTTCGTAGGATTCATCAGACTTTTAGTCGAAAACCAGACGGACGACCAACTTCGGAAGTAATGCCTAGATAACTGGTCCACCCCTAACGAAGACTCCGAAAATCGAGTATTATGGTTCAATTTCTTTGCTAGATGCAGAATAATATTGTTAAACCAAACATTCTTTTAACTCTCTTTCGTTTCGGGAAGGAAGGGGGGCAGCCCCCTTTCCGGCTTTGTCCAGGCGTGGATAGGGGAGGGGAAAGGATGGAGAAAGAGATTTTTTTAAAATTATTATGTTTAAGAATATTATTCTGCATCTAGCAAAGACATTGAACCATAACTCGATTTTCGGATTCTTCGTCTCCAACAAGATCTTAATCTTCCTCGAAAAAAAAAGAAGAAGAAAACATGTAGCAGGCTACACCTAAGAATAAATATATTAACTCAACCACTAAAATACATTGAGCAAAATATTCGAAAAATGCATGTTAAACATACAAAACAATTGACTAAACAAAAATACCAAAATTATTAAATATTCTCTTTCACATTTATAAAAAGCCACATATCCGAAAGGCATATTAAGCAGTATATTGATACTTACTTATTCGTTGATAAGTTCTTTAAAGACCTAACTCGAGGGCAAACGTTAAAAGTACTTTTATCAGTTGTAATAAATGGTCTTCAAAAAGGACATTAGAAATACTTTGGATCAATTAAAACCACATTCGAACATACACCAAAGCAGCTAACGCTTTTGAAAAATCCGCCATCTTACATTTGGACTCGGGAACGGAAGACATCTGAATTGACATATCAGAAAAATCAAGGAAAAGTACTTACTTATCGTCAAAGTTAATACTTATTCTACTTTATACTTTGTGTTTTTAGTTTTATTAACATAGTTCAGCAATTGCGTTTAATTATAACTCGTGTTTAGTTTCGTTACACTTTACTTTGAATCACAGAGTCGAACATTAAATATGGAGTTTTCACAGAACACAAAAAAAGTAGTGGTTCTACAAAGTATGGAAAATAAAAATTTTATTATTGAATTTAATTTAACTACGTTACTGATATTATTTTCATAAATAGCATAATTCTACTCACAATTATTTTCTAGTCCTGCATTCACACATAGGCCCTATATAAAATACTTTGTGAAAAGTTACGACTGTAATATCAAGTGGAAATTTTATCAACTTCTAAATACAAACTAAAAGGACTAGGAATAAAAAAGGCAAGTCTAATTTAGGAATTATAAATACCTTGCGATTTACATGTGTTGTTTCAACAAAATTTTGTCGTCAATTAAAAACAAAGGTGGACCAGTTATCTACACCCTTCACCAAATAACACACGAGGTCCAAACATGCCGGCATGTGAATTTCAAGACAGCAAAACAAGACGCCAAAGGAATCACCAATTTCGCTTTATACGAATATTTTATCAATCAATATATTTTACGTCTGCTCAGACGTGTTCTAAAGAAGAAAAACAACTTTTAACTTTCAAGTACGGTAAAGCCGGTATCATAATAACAAAAGAAAGTGCATTGCAACCTCGAAGACATTGAAAAATAACATTAAATTTCGGTACTTACTTTTTCAACTCAGGAGGGTGAGCCTTACTCATTTTCTAATACGAAACTTGCTTTACTAATAACAAAATTCCTTTTTCTCCAATAGGCGCCAAACCCTTCAGCCTCGTCAAAATATTTCACTCCTGGTGCTCGTGGCGTCCGGTTCCGGGTTCTCCGTTGGCGTCTTTCTTTCTGTTTCTGTTCTGTTTTGTCAGAGCAGGGATGGAAATTGTTGAAATCGAAAATATCGTATGCAAGCATTAAAATTACCGTTTTTTTTTGTCAATATATATATATATATATATTTGAAAGATATAAATGAATGAAACAAGTGTTCCTGACAAACATTTAAGAATTTTTCTGCAAGCCTACATGAGGATATATACGATTACGGTCCTCTTCACTATTTTACGTTCAGAAATATTCAGAATGACCACAAATGCGTAAAATCTAAGAAATTTGAAAAGCGTGCGCCTAAATCCATGTAACGCATATCTGCAACATAAAATAAGATTTTCACTGAATATCATAAAAATCTACAAAATTAGTATAATAAGTAAAACAATGAAATATCTACTTTGCTTATCGGGTCCCGAGTACAAAAACCGGGGACCGGGTCCAAAAATTGACCCGGTGATCCGTTTCCGCTTTGGTGGCTATGGAATGAATGTAATCGTAGTTATATCTGATATTCATGTGGAACAATGCCTGCGCTCAGAGCAGAGGACAAATTTTCCTACACATGATGATGAAATTTAATGTATCAATGTTCCCATTGTAGTCTTACTCTCGTATTGTGAGACCGAGCGGTCGTTGCGCAGTGGTAGATACTTGTAGTTGGCTTAGCATTCGGGAAGTCCTGGGATCGATCCCAGCGACCGAACATTCTGAGGTTTTTTCAGTTTTTTTCCTGTCATACCAGGCAAATGTTGGGATGGTACCTACAATATAGGCCCTGGATGGAATGGTACCTTCCAACATCCTCTCCCGCACTCTATCCCGGCCTCAGATGCCAACTACATTATAATTCTCATTCAAGTTATCTACCAGAGAAACTTTAAAATTTCCAGGTGGATGGCAATATTGACAGCGCAACGAACTAAACTCTCTTCTCGTTTTCCGTGTGTTTTCGCAGAGATAAGACATGACTTCAGGCCCCTCAGGACAGGAGTCAGAAAGACATTTTTAGCAGTCAAGGCTAATGTATGCGCCCTGCTGAGCGGTCAGCTTTGAAAGTGCACCCGGCGTTTCTTAACCTTCCAGCACAGAAGTCACGAAGATATGATAATGATGATAGTAGGGAACCGTGTACTATGCAGTACGGTAACAATAGATGAAACAGATACTGTAGTTAGCAATAGTATTTCGATTTTGTCGACAACCTACCTTTCCATTATTTTCCCTCCTTTCTTTTACAACCACGATGATGGGGTAAAACGTATGAACAAAAATATGATTTTAGAGAGAATCTAACAATCCAAAATTACCGTATATTTCCATACGGTACTCAAGTTTGGATCGTACACCGTACAAACGATGAAATTATCGTAGAAACACGGTAATTACCGTACAATTTTCATCCCTGTGTCAGAGCACTGAGCAGAGGTGGGGGGGGGGGCAGTGTTGTCAGTTTCGTAAGAGCAAATTTCCCTTCTGAAACCCCAAAATTTCCCTATCATATACAAGTTTTCCCGCCAGGTAAATAAAATCGAATATGCAATGCTACACAGCAAAAAGAAAAAAGAAGTACAAAGTTATCTAGGTATGATTTGTTTTTTTTTTTCGTATTCTTATTTAATCGTAAATAAGAACACGCCGGTTTCTCAATAATCTTATTTCGGAACTGATATCTTCTCATTTTTAAGGAAACTGTTTCTCGGTGCATTGATACGAACCTTTTTGTCGATCTTAAGAAACTGCTTTTTGCCGTGCACTCATCATACTAAAGAGTGGATCTTTTTCTATATGAAATTGACTCAGGATTTCCGCCAGGATTTTCAGTTTGGGGGTGTAAAAGTCAATATTGGGAGGGTATAAGTGAAGTTTTGTGCTGTTTCTATCGATTTTTCACAGCAAAGAAATCAAAGTTGGTGGGTGTTGTCAAAACTTTGGGGGGTAAACACTCCCCCACAGGGGGTAGTCTGGCAGAATCACTGTCTACTTTATATAGCGACGAATATATGTTAGATTAGAAATTTTGTGACAAGGTGAATTAAAACTGAAATGATGTGTATATTCATAGAGTGAATCTTACAGTTCACTTTTGAAATATATTAATAAGAAATCTAAAACTTATCAAGCCGACAGAATTAGTATCTGAATTCTTGTTATGTTCTTTGTAATGACATTTTTTTTTTCTGAATCCAAATGAACAAATAATACACATTGGAAGTACAGTCACGGAAGTATGTACTCCGAGAGTTGAATAAAAACTAACATTTAGCTTTTTATTAAAATTGTATTTATAGTCCAGACAGGCAGTTATGATTGATCCGAGACATGTCTGAGGAACTGTATGTGGTAGGCGCCCCTAAACGGTGTCTATCTATTCCATAAATATAAGGTAAATACAAATTAGATCCTAGAAAATAGACTAAATACTTGCTATACTTCCGCACTCCGCAGTACATATTTCCGTTACTGTACAACAAAATATATCATTTAATTTTAGTCCCACCTGTCAGAAATGTAATCCTTCGTAAAATATACTAAAATAATAGGCGAATAGCAGATTGAACAAAATGGCACAATGCCGGGGAGTAGTACCACAACAGCCTGATACACCGGAATGCCGCAGGCCATGTTGGTACTCTGCTTTGCTACACCATGATTTAATTGAACACTTGGTTATTGTCTGAATTCTATAGACGCCACGCAAACGTACACCGTGGATTGTCAGGTGGGTATTTAAGACACCCCTTCTTGAATGAATCTACGAATTAAGTTAGAACAAGAGTTTCTTGGACGAAAAATATAGACACAACGCAAATCTACCCCATGATTTAATTACGTATTAATTGAACACTTGGTTATTGTCTGAATTCTATAGACGACACGCAAATGTACTCCGTGGATTTGACAGGTTACTAATTGTTTTTGCTACTCACAACTCTTGCGTCTTACCCCTTTCCCTGGCTAGGCACAGAAAAATGTATAATGGAATGCCGCAAGCCATGTTTGCCCTTTCCTTGAAAGAAGAAAAAGAAGAACATCAAATTAATAAGTTTTGAAAAAAATAATAGTGGGGTTGGCTTCAACGAGATACCTACAAGACGCAAAGAAATTAATTTAGTTTAAGAAGAAGAAGAAGGAAAGGAAAGAGTTTTTTTTTCATGATCCTTTTTTTTTATCAGACAATACAAAAAATGAGAAAGAAGATTGAGAGCCTAGAGGTCAACGCCAAGAAAAAAAAAGAATACATGTGAATTCATTTATCCAGCTTGGCTGCGGGAATTAGTATTAGATTTGTTTTAGTACTGAACAGTACAGTATTGTGAAAAGGCGTGTGTATTATTTCGTGCGAATTAAGTAGACAATTTGTCGGTAAGTAAAGAACATGGATTTATCATAGAAAACATTTTTAGAATAATCATTCAATCACCGTGTTTAAGAAACATACTTTTGTATTTATTACGCGAAATGAACTGATTTTTCATTTACACAGCTACGTCAATCAATTGAGAATATAATATTTTATTATTATTAAAATCTTAAGTTAACTTAATGTTTACTTTGCTGCATCACGATCTGGCTTTTTGTATGAAGATAAAATGCATACTAAGGCTTTAACCGGGACTGGAACGTGGGATGTTAGACTCAATGGACTATTGGCACATACCATTTGGCCGATAAAATGTTAATTTATAGAACGTCAAAAAAATTACAGCCACATTTTGTATTTATGCATGTTGATTTTGTACGTCAAGTTACTACCTCTGTATTTGTTTGTTGAAACTAAGAAATATCACAGGCTGGAAATTGCCCAGGACTTTTGTTAAGCTATTATTGCAGTATTTTCAGGGTGGGACTGAGGGAAAATAAGAAAAACGCAGTTAGTGAATTATATGTTGTTGTTGTTTTTTTAATTTTGGGTAAGGTAGGATTTTAAAAAAAGGGAACCGTGCTGGACTTATATGAAATTAATACGGCGGTATTTGCCTGGTGGGACTGAGGAAAATATTTAAAAAAAAAGATTGAATAAATTAACCATTTTAGCTTATTTTTTGTAAATAAAACTGTACGAATATATTTTAGCCGTAAATTAATTACAATGTTTTTTTCTGTTTATTTTCAGATCTGTGAATCACAGTGAAAATAGGACGACAATAAGGACAAAAATAACGTCGTTGGAAACATATGGTAAGACCAAGTATTTTCTTTTTGCCGATTTTAAAAGGATGAAACATACATACCATATAAGGTAGCAAACACAAACACTAATTGTGGCAAATAAACGTACGTTATTTAGAAAAGAAAGATTTTGTTTAAGCATGGCTAAAATTAAAAGGATGAGGGGGCGCACAATATTATGTGATACACTTTTGATACAAAATACGTAGGGGACCACGCTGGCTCAGTTGGTAGAGCACTTACCTTTGGTGCTAGAGGTTGTGGAATCGATGCCTGCTGATACCACTTGGCGATGCGGTGAACAAACACTGTAAGGGTAGATTTTGTTGGGGTGCTTCCGTTTTGTTGTATTTTGTTTATTGCGTGAATTTATTTCAATATTTTCCATACGGCCTGAGCCATAGTTACCTAAAGGCCTTAAAATAAATTTAAACAGAATACGTAACGTAGTTGGCGTTGACTGCGAGTACTTAAAGATAATTCTGTTTTATGAATTACTATTTTAAAAAAGAAAGAAATATTTTGTTTACGCATGACAAGAAAGAAAAGCATGTAGGCGCGCAATAAGTACATTTTCAAAGACACTTGTTACAGAATACATAATCTAGATGGCAAGGACTGCAACCATTTAAAGACAATTTTGTTTTATGAATTACTATTAAAAAAAAAGATTTTTTTATGCACGACTAAAAAGAAACGCATGTTGCGCGCTGAACACAATTTTCCATACCGTTTAAGATAGAAACCTGAAAATTTGGTACAAAGATATAATTTGACGATTATATTACGCAAATATTTTAAAAAAATTGAAAAATCGCCTTTTTAGATCAAAGATGGCCGCCAAAAACCATTTTCCACATTATTCAAGATAGAAACCTGAAATTTGGTACAAAGATATAATTTGACGAGCATATTACGCAAATATTTTAAAAAATTGAAAAATCGCCTTTTTAGATCAAAGATGGCCGCCAAAAACCATTTTTTGCATGAATTAAGTTACAGAGCTGAAATTTGGTATGAATGTAGCTTATGCATAGCAGTTTAACAAAATATAAGATTTTTTGTGATAGTTTGCATATTTGATTAAAAATGGCCGCCAAAATACTAATTTGTTAACCGATTATGGCAGACACATGAAATTTAGTATGAAGATGGATTATTACGCGTAGCTTACATTAAAGGGCTTAGGCAAGCGGTAAGAACAAAGTAAAGCAAAGCTATTGATTAAAATCATTTAACAAAAGTACATTTTAATACCAATTAAGTATCGTAGAGTTAAAAGAGTTTTATTATTATTTTTGCAGATTGGAACTCATTCCCTTGAAGGTGAAGTTTCACATTAGACAGAGAAAGAAAGACAATTTACAAGAACCAATTTTTAGTGCAGAAACAAATTAATTTGAATCTATTGGAGCCTATTGGTGTTTGCTGGTTTGGAAATTGAAGTAAGTGTTATTTTTTTTAATGATGATCATTTTATATTGAGAGTCGACCGAATGTTAGAAAGAAAATTAGTGTCTAACACGGTCGGAAAATGTATGCCCTCTTTGTTGTACAAGCGCCACAAATATTAAAATAATATTAGAAGTAAACTTTTCATTTTATTGAAAGCTAGAGAACATTTGCAGTCATAATGGTTCAAAATTTTCCTTTTTGTAGAAAGAGAATAAATTTATATATTTTTTGGCAATTTTAACTAAAATTGTGAAAAAATCAAAGAAAGAAAATATAATCCTTGTTCATATAACCAAATTATGGCGCACAAAATGTGGTTTTTGAAAATACATAATCTTTAGTTTTTAAGAACCACTGCCGAAATAACGTTTCTCCTTAACAAGACCTTAGTATTTTATTTTGAAATAGCTGACTGCTCATATAAAAATGTAATAGTGTTTTTAACTTATAAAAAGGCAATAACAAACCACTGTTAGTTTACCTTGTAATAATAATTTGTTGTTGAACACATACCAATACTGCCTGTGGAAATGAAATATTATTTGTTCTTGTCTCGTTTTAAAGTTGACTGTTTGCATTTTTGATTTAAATCTTTTTTGAAACCAGTACTCCCTGTTCAATTGAAATACTTGACTTTTGACTTTTTTAAAATCCTTTTTTAGAAACATTGTTTTGATTTAAATCTTTTTTGAAACCAGTACGACATGTTGAAATGAAATACTTGATTTTAAAAATTTTGTTGTAGAAACATTTCCTTTTAAGGTATAACAACCTACAATTTCTCTTAGTTGCGTTTAGAGTACGAGTGCGAGAACACCGTTTTAATTACGTTGTTGTTTCTTTACTCTTTCAGAAAGAAGATCATCATGAATCCATTAGACAACATTTTTGTCTACTTTTCAAATGCACCAAAACTTGACGGAAACGCCATGGTGGCCCTTTGGCGTGACATTTGCTACGGATATAGTTGCGGTTTACGGCCTACAACAGATTTTGTAAGTAGCGAATTTACTTTGTACCTATGTAATTTATTTTGGGATAGAGTCGAGGAGTGCATTGGTCTTTGTCAGTCTATAGGGGATGTTTTGTCATTGTATAATACAGCTCCGTGGAAATTTGAAGGCTTAATTCAAGTATTGCAAGATCGATTTCACCAATTATGGTATCAGCGCCGAATTGATTTGGATAGATTAGAGTCTGCTCCTCTTTTTAAATTATTTGGGTTTCAGTATGCGTATCATTTAATGGTGGAATTAGAAAGCATGCTTCCCTTACCATTTGCCTTGAATACGGATATAAATTTTCATAATGGAAACATTATGCAGTATCAAGCACAATTGGGAAATGAAGTACAAACTGTAATCCCACCACTAAATGATTGTCAGTTTCAGCATGATGGGGGACAGGTCAATATGAATATTTGTAATCGTGAAATGGTATCTCCTGCATACGAGTTTGATGGTAATATTTTGCCGCGACCACCCATTAGGGAATGTGATGAAAATGGGATTGTTGAAATATTTCATGTTCCTCCTATTACCCCACCAAGTCCTCCAATGCAACAAGAAGAAAGCACTAGTTCTATGACTAGTGCAATAAATACTGCAATAGATTTGTTACAGGAAGTAGATTCAAGAAACGAAAAACTGGTACCTTTGCCTACTCCTGCAATGGAAATTGAAGAAAATTCAAACGAGCCATTGCCTGATTTACTTGGTGGCGTCAGTCCTTTACTGAATGCTACGCTACCCCCACCTATGGTGCCTGTTTTAGCTTGCAACCAAAATAACAATAATGGTATTGCACCAAGGGATTCAAACTCTGAGTTGATGTCTCTAATTTTCGAATATGATGTATTCAATCGTACAATTAGGCAAATAGGTCCCAATGAAGAAAATAGACGTGAAGATTTTGATAACGTAAATGTCTGTACTCCGCCTTCAGCAGAGGAGTTGTGTATGCCAACAAATTCAAACAGGAATAGAAAGAGGACCTTTAACGAAACACAATCACCTACAGCTAAAGCCTACGATCAACAGCGTAATATTCATGTTGAAGCAGGCTCATCAAGTAATGTTCCCCCTGTAGTTCACAGATTGTTTGGTAATGTTACACCAAATAATATAGAACAAGAGGCACTGAAAAAATTAAGTAAAAAGAATGGCGCTGCACCATCTGCTTGGAAACCATGGAAGCCTGCAGAAAATATATGTGGTAGTGGAAATGAATCGCCACAAGACTTTAACATTGTATCTAGCAGTCAAAGAAAATTTACAC
>JAGDQP010008443.1:36921-62937 GCA_022664845.1 Lepisma saccharinum | reverse complement strand
TTGTGGTTATGCTTCTAATGTGATATTTCATATCATTTTGTTGTTTTCATACACAACGTTCGTTATATCGTAAAATCAAATTCCTTTTAGGCTTCACCAGCAAGCGCCCGCTCCGGCCATGTGTCGACAATTTTCAACTCAGGAACTGCTAGGGCGAGGAAGGTCGTTGAGGTGTCGTTGGATAGTTCTCGGTGAGACTATCTCCAATGCGTGTCATTTATCCAGATTGCAAGGGCGGGGCAATTTGTATCTTTTGGAACTACTAGGGATAGGAAGGTGATATAGATGTCGTTGGAAAGGTCTCGGCAAGACAAGTTCAAACCCGTATCATTCATCCAGATAGGAGGGGCGGTTTCCGACTTTCTGGTGTGGGTAATTTCCAACTTTGGAACTACTATGGCTAGGAAGGTGATTGAGGTGTCGTTGGACTGCTCTCACTGTATTTTTCCAACGGAATATTGATCATATGTATAGGATGCTCGCTGCTGGAGCCTGGGGTAGCTTATTTGCACAGCCCTCGACTGGGCTCTGCCTCACTTTTTTTTTTATTGTATGAGCATCACATTTTAAAATAATCATTGACATTTTGTAACTTCTAGGCTATGCCTATTAACTTTTCTATAAATTTTAGTTTAGCTTCAAGTAACATTGATTTTTTATTTTTTTTTTCAGGTAAAGAAAACGATGAGAAACATACTGTGATATCAACTGAGAATTTTGGAAGAAAAGATGTCGCTGTTGGTTGGAACTTAATTGGGTAGAAGCCAGAGCATGTATATTTAAAATACCACACAAATCATTGCTGTGACAGATATGAATAAAAAGAGTGTGTGTAATAGTCCTGACGTATTCGATTCTTCGGGAAGTGATGAAGAAGTAAGTGTGGTTGATTTAACGCAGGAGCCTGTATCTGAGTTCTTAAGCAGTGATAGAGGTCAGGTGCATAAGAGGGATAACATTGTAGG
This sequence comes from Lepisma saccharinum, assembly GCA_022664845.1. Lineage (NCBI taxonomy): Eukaryota > Metazoa > Arthropoda > Insecta > Zygentoma > Lepismatidae > Lepisma > Lepisma saccharinum. Next base: position 61,972 of record JAGDQP010008443.1, on the reverse strand, counting down.
TACTGCAGTGTCATCTTCTAATCAAACCATGACCGAAGAGACGAACAACGCAAAAATATGTATTAGTTCTTCAACACAGCCACCAGGTTTTGATAGAGACGCGGGTACAGGTCGATCGTCACCGAGTAATACTGTTGATATTACTAACGCCTACAGCTCCGTCTCACAGCATTTCAGGTCAAGTGACTCGTTTACAACTCCAGTTGGTTCTAATGTCTCGACGAGGTTGGGATTATCAGGATCTAATATTACAAGTGGCGCTTGTGATGAGCCAATTCGATTTTCAAGTGATACCAAAAACTTCGATGGCTCTGTAAGCTCCAGCAGAAGACGACATGCGTTAAGTAATCGTGAGAGTAGTGTTGTGACGTGCATGTATTGCAAAAGAACTAGATGTGAATGCTCGTCGGAAACCGGAACAAGTCGACGTGAAATCGTGAATCCGGACTTAGATAGAACATTGCAGGGATCAGATGATAATGTAGACGTCGGAAGAGATGGTGGATCTCCATCAGCAATGTCCGCGTCAAGCGCAACGTCAGGTCGGCGGTTAGAATGGGATTCTGGGGCTGATGTTGGTTATCAGTCTCATATGGGTCGTCCAGCGCTAAGTACCATCGAGAAAATCGCTTTGGGTACCTCTCTTGTGCGATCCGATCCTGAAGGCATGAGCCAACAACGAAGTTCCGGACCGCGCTCTGCTCAAACGACGGCTACAATCACAGATATTGGTACTACGGTGTCCAATAGAAGTTCTTTAACCAGATCGGATCGTCATAAATCGAAATCAGGTTTCGGTAGTGAAACAGAGGTGTATTCCTTAAGACGGATCTCGGAGGAAGATATTCCGGTTGTTTCTAAGCCATTAGCACCTTCATTAAAGAAAAGTGCCTCGCTTATTGATGTCACACTAGAGGATAAACTCGAACCTTCGCTACAGAAAAGTAGTAGTCAAATTGATGTAGGAACCGCGAATGAATCAGTGCGTGTTGTACAAAATGATCTCGCATCTCTGGTTAGACTCAACACAACATCAAGGTCAACAGTGACCACTGTTGTCCATGGAAGGAAAAGTGGGTTTCCGCGTAGTGTTTCCTTAGAAGCAAATATGGCTGCGAAATGTTCGCACAGAGATCTTGTTCAAGAAAGGTGCGCTACTCCGATGAGTTCCCCTGGGCGAATTAAGTATGAGGAAAGAAGGGATCGTTACTTGGATAAGGATGGGGTTGTAGATACGGATCGGTCAAGAAAGAAACAGTCCGGTAGATGCTCTGATAAAGACAGCGATGGAGGCCACCGTTCGGGGACTTTGGAAAGTGGAGCTAGCACTCAAACGGCTTCGTCATGGTCTTTGGGAAATCAGGACCGATCATCGAACAGGGATGCCGGTTTAGGAAGAGCTAGAAGTTTCGAATATGTTCCCGGTCATGTGTACGAATCAGAACCACCAATTGTGCCTGTCCGTGTAGAAGACCCTCCGTATCAGAATATTTCGACGTCGTCTTCATCATCACACAAGGACAGACGATTACGAAGATCTCGTGATGGCGCCACAGCACAACTACAGCTACCGAGAACTTTCAGTGGTGACTTGGAAAGGCATATTGAAATGTTGAAAGTGTCGTTAGACGATAGCCCAAACGAGGTTATGAAAGAATATATGATTCGGTACATCATAAACCAGTTAGTCGAGAACGATTATGTAGAGGATTTAATTTCGCCACGTGATTGGACGCCTGCAAAAACGAAACACTATCCACAATGTGAATCTTCAGCGTCTAGAACGCATGAGGAGACCTTCCCGAGCAGTCTGACAGAATCTTCCAAAGATACCAGCAGTAGCCGAGAAGAAAAATCAACACAAAAGTTAAATCTGAAACCATATCAGCCTCAATCCAGCAAGGATATGTACTATGTAGCGGTGGACAACAAACATGGTGAGTGTTTACTTCACTTGTTACTTCGTTTTTATATCGTAGGGAAATAAGCCTTGCTGTGAATAGAGCTCTTGGTCCGTGGTGACTCAGTGGTAGAGCGTGTGGACTTGCGGTAGACATACATCGTGTACGTGGATTTTCTCGGGGTTCCTCCCTCTTTCTTCATTTCAAATCTCGTTATAACGAAAATTCGTTGTAATGAACATTGTATGGGAGAACAAGAATATAGGATTTTCACTTGAAATTTTCAAGTTTTTCTACAGTATATACTATTTCTATGCGTCCTGGGTAATTACTGCAGTAATGCCAAATTCGTTAGCAATGTGTGCCTTCTTTGTAATATTCGCATCCATATTCACCACAATATGTCCTTCGTTCAACAAACTAGGAATTAGAGACTCATTACGTTTTGCTTAATTTATTTTAGGTTATTTTTCTTTTAGTGTCGTGTTGTACCTTTCAAAGATTAATTTAAAAGGTGTTCGCTAGATGGAGCAACATGACGCTGGATAAAATTCTTACAATTACGCTGTAATAGAGCTAAGTTTGAGAACTGTGTATTGTTCAAAAGCCAGGAAAAATGCAGTGTTAAAAATATCATGTGTGACTCTGTAAATTAACAGCAGCCTTGTGACTGGGGCATCTGGGGAGAGCTTCTTTTTAGTTAATTTTCAAAACATAACAACAACAACAACACGACGCTAAAAGACAAGATTACCTTATTTTATTCACAGTAATTGTTGTCAGGTAGCGTATTGTTGTGTACACGAAAACAAACGAAAAATATCTCGCTTTTGCAGTTTATTAACATCAGATTTCGTTGTAAAGGAAGGATTTTATGCACGCTGGTCTCAGAAAACACTTCGTTGTAAAGGAATTTTACCTGTATTTATATTCTTTTGCTACTCAAGAAATTTACCCTTGTACTCAAAAGTTTTTACCTTGTATTCGCAAGCTCTTAACACTTTCACTCAAGAAATTTAAACACCTTCATTCATAGGTGCTATGAAATAAATTTTTCTTGAATAATCATGAGTGAGATATATTTTCCAGCATTTATTTTCAAGTCCCATTGTTCACACCAAAAAATAAGTGCATTAACATCAGTATTTACTACGGTACGTATAGTATTATAGAGGTACGCTAGTAGTTTTTACTTATCCAAAGTATGTTGCATAGACCTTACTCTAAGAAAGGAAAACATCAAAGAGTCAAACAAATGTCCCCTTTGTTAAGAAAAAATAGAAGATGTGTTCTTAACGGTGTAGATCACTCCCGCCATCTTGGTACGCACTTTCCATTGATTTACATGGAAATTGTTTTACTCGTCTTATATCTTTCAGGAGCATACTTTTAACTTCTGTTTACGCCCAGTTATCGTCATGTTCTCTTTTACTCATGCTATTTTATAGAAATGCAATATTTTACACACGAACAGTAAATTTCCCCTTAACACATTGTGATTTATATAGCAAACTATTAATAATACATTATACTTACATGTTTGAAGAAATTGTACAAACCAAAACTATACAAGAGTCAAAATAACCACCAAGACAAATTTTGTGAAAGCAGAACTTAAATATTCTACTTCCGAGAGGCATAAAATGAGTAAAACAATTCCACTCTCGGCCACTCCGAGGTCTAGCCCCTTTTCAGAATCAAGTTTCTAAAATGATTAAGTAGTATAGTTCGTTTCTTCAAATCATGAGGTTCCGCAGATCTATAAAGAAAATGTAATCCTTTATTTCAACAATGTCTTTTTCAAGATAACGAAATCGTTTCTTTAGAATTGATAACTGCGTTGCCAAATGTCATATCTTGGCGGAAGAGGCAAAAATACCTGAGAAGTGTCTTGAATGATATGCATAGCTGTTGCTACGAGCAATAATTCATTCTTCAGTGTACAATATTCAGGCCTCCTAGTTATAATATATTTTAATCTTGTTCTATATTTCCTTTTTTTGTGTGTGAAAAGGACATTTAAATAACTTTTTTTTAATTCAAGGCCTTTAGGCATCTAAGGCTCAGGCAATTGTAGGGTAAGGGAAAGGATGTAGGAAGGTATCGGCCGGTTATTTTTGTGTACCCCTCGTACTTCTCTTTTTTTATATATATATTCCTTTGTACCTCACTGTTCTTCCATTTTTATTCTTCGTGGGTTAATGAGATATATTCATTCAGTGGCAAATAATTAATTGTCTTTAGTAAAAGTGTAGAACTTTCGAAATAATTGTTCCAAATTGTCCAAAATGGGGCATTTTTTAAGTTGTTCGTATAAGGCATTCTGTTACTTGTGCTTAAATATAAGTGTAATTTTGATTGAATAAATAGGTCTAAAGATGCCTGACCAAACTGTCCTATATTTTTACAATGTCTCGTTGAGAGGCCTGGATATAAGGAGAGGAAAAAATTAAAACGTTTATCAAAATAGAAATTGTATACTAATTTTCAGTGACAAAGAAGAGATGAGAAAACCTGATTTTAAGAGGATTACTTTTGGGCCGCGGTGGCTCAGTGGTAGAGTGCTCACTTCTGACGCTTGGGGTGGTCGTCCGTACGATCCCTCCTCGTGGCATGTGGGGTTTTGGTGGACAAACATCGTGTGCGTGGGTTTTCTCCTGCTTCCTTTATTCCACCAATTCATCCCATCATCATCCATCCGGTCTGGGCCGGAGTTGCCTAAGGGCCTTAAAATTAAATTCAAATTGAAAAGGATTACTTGTTGATCCTGTCAGTTTTTTTATTTCAAGTCTTCATGATTTGGAAAACACGAGCTATACTAATTTATCCATTTGTCAGAACTTGACGTAATCATAAAGATAAATGCAGGGAGGTCGAGTAGGTGAAATTACTTATTCTTCTTCATCTTTGCAGCATACACGGTGCAAGCTAGTACCTGCGATTCTGTGAATGTGAAAATCTGTGACTCATGTCATGAAGTTAGTAGTTTTGAGGATGTGGTGGAATCAGGAGGCGTTGCAGAGAACGCTGCTGGCGCTTCTGGGAGAAGTACAAGTGCAAGCGAAGATGTATCTAAACTGTCACCGAGGTAGGTAATCTGATTGAGTCTTATAAACCAGGTTAACCCTTGTGTACTACCATAATTTAATGGAGTACATATCTTAAATGAACGTGAGTACCAAGGAGTCTTTTTTCGTATTTTCTCCCCAGTGCATGCTAAAGATATTGAACACGAAAATAACTTTTGCTGTTGTGTAGATAATGATTGTTTGGCACTGGTGCCTTGAAAGGATCCATGTAACTAATAAATTATTTCTGTTTTTCAATATATATATATATATTGAAAAACCTAGTCACACCAGGCAAATTCGGAGATGGCATCTTCAACATAGGCCCTGGCCGATACCTTCCGAATGCTTTCCCCTCCCCTATCCCGGCCTGAGCCTTGGATGCCTAAAGGCCATAAATAAAATTTTAAATCAAAATAAAGTAGCATGTTTTCTATTCTGTGTGCGAAAGTAGTGTTGTTAAATAAACAGTTTTTTTTTTGTTGTTTTTTTTTTTTTTTTTTACAGGAAATGATTTAATGCAGATAATCAATGTAATCAGCAGCATTGGAGTTAAACTTCCATACATTGATCCCAATTTACTTTGCTTTGTTTTCCTGCAGATTTACGAGACAAGTAATGCGATTATTTATGCATTCACTGCCACATTGCTATACTTCCTATATCTTCACCTGACAAACGTAAGGAATTAACTAAAGATATATGAACTGAAGTGATTTGGTATAGTTTGTATTAAAATACTACTAAACCTCCAGGGAACTGAAGAAGTATTTTGAATTATAGGAAGAATTTAAGTTCCTAGAGATAATACAACTTCAAAGACATCTTTACTACAAACTGAAAAAGTATGAATTCTTACCGAAATATGCTCTCATCCCGTATATACAATATGTTAACTTCTAATTACTGTATTATTCAAGAAAGATTATCTATTTTTGATCATAATTAGGGACCGCAAAAATCATTTATCTTTAGTTCAAAATCCCGGGAAATAACCTGCTTCTATTCAAGGGCAGAGATATATGTTTGGGTTTACTATTGTTTGTGAATTTGAATTTAATTTTTAAGGCCTTTAGGCAGCATTGGCTCAGGCCGGATGGATGATGAGGAGATGAATTGGTGAAATGAAAAATGTGGAAGGAAATGGGAGAACCTGAAACCCATGCACACGGGTTTGTCCACCCCAAAGCCCACATTGCGTGAGCAGAGATCGATCCTACGTCCCCTAGTGCCAGAGGTGAGAGCTCTACCAATTGAGCCACCGCGGCCCCATTAGTACATTGTGTTTCACTTTAAAAACACTGGGCTCCAAGGCTCGCCCCAGACTGTGAAAATCTATACAGATAGAGACAGTGTAACAAAAATATTTTATGTTGTATGTATATTTAAAATGAATTGTATAAACGCATCAGTACAGAACCCCTTCGGGGTAAAGGGAAGAGTAACGGAAGAATTCTACACACAGAAGAAGTGATATCCATTTTGCGAGTGACTTTCTTTGTGTCACTGTGGCGGAATTGTTTCCTTTGTAATAAAATTAAGACTCCCTTCCCCCATAGTGACACAAAGAAAGTCACTTGCAAAATGGATATCACTTCTTTTGTGAGTAAAATTCTTGCGTCACTCTTCCCTTTGGGGGTTCTTGTACTGATATTACGTATTTTGTAAGGCTGCATATTAAAAAAGTGCATAATCTTCATACAAAAGGTCGATTTTGGATCATGGTAGGCTACATATTTTGAAAATGGTAACTCCTATCAAAAAAATAAGCATCAACTTGGCTTTACGAGGCCCGCAATCGACCCCCAAAAGCCTCTGCTACCAACCATTTTGTACTAAAGGAAAAAGACAGACAGAATGACAGAGGCCCTTTTCTATAATTTGTGAAAATTCTGTGATTGGGCTAAAAATAAAAGTCATAACTTTTGAACCCGTCCGCCGATTTTGACGTGTGTACACCGTTTGAAAGGTATTGAAGCGTAGATTACGATTCCGCAAGTTTCGGCCGCCTATATGGTCTGGGGTCAGTGCTATCATCAGAAATGAAAAATTCTGTTGTTTTTTTTTTTGTTCGAACCGCCCTAGGAGGTCCCAGGGGAGGTTCTACCGATCCATTTTGTTTTTCTGTGTCTTAGTATTGCAAAGTGCTTTCAAATCCAAGTTCAAGCATCAAAATCGGACTTATAGTTCACTAGATCCGAAACTGTATATATGTGAGTACCGCTAACAGACTCGTTTCTTAGCGTCAGTCGAAGAACAGCCGTTCTTCACTTCTTTGTGATAATGAATACTCTTGTAAACAAGCAACTACATATAGGTTTGTTTTAATGCGTCTGTTGCAATAGGGCTCTGAGAACTATTATTTCAAAGCATATCATAACGTAGCCACGTCCCGCAGCTTCACCCCCCAGCCTTTTTGAAAGTATAGGTGTAGCTATCGGCACGTAACAGTATAGGGACCATTTGAAAAATTGAATTTTTAAATAGGGTGGCAACGCTGACAAGTGGGTGCTTGGGTACAGGAAACAACCACAGTATGTTTAAATTGTGTCGACTATGTATACTCAAAGTTTGGTGCGAATACGTCGAACTGCATGGAAGTAGTAATTTTTTTTATTTTCAAAATTGATTGGCAACACTGTCAACTGTGTCACCTGGAGTACCTGTTACCTGTGTACCTCTATGACGCGTCTCAGTACGTAAATACGAAGTTTGATATGAAAGCAATTAAAAAAATTATTTTTTTAAATTTTAGCAACATTGACTACTGCGGCGCTGGAATTATCCACATGAACTGCCCGAGTACCTAATGCACATGTCAAATTTTGAGTAAATCAATGCGGATACGTCCAACGGTAACAAATATGAAATCAACATTTTTTTAATCGTTTGGCAACCCTGAGAAACTACGGTACCTTGAGTGCCTGTATGATCTGTCCGAGTACCTAATGAATATGTATGTCCAGTGCAGTGTAAATCAATGTGCACGTGTATTTTTGTATTAATAAAGGCATTTCTATAAGTAGAGTTTTAAAATATGCTGGCAACACTGACAACTGGCGTGTTTGAGGTCAAGGACACCAAAAAACTTTCTTCTATGGTGGGTGGGTTGGGTTCTAAACATAATGCCTTTTAATTGCTTTTGTCATTATTTTTTTTTTTTTTTTTTGGAATTAAACACAACTAAAAATATAGCAACGCTACCTTTCTCGCCTTAAGCTGTCTCCTAGCGTATTCAGAGGAAGGGGGGGGGGGGGGGAAAATTATGACTAGTGGTAATTCCTTAAGGATTTAAGCTGACCTCGTATATCGTCTCCCATTAACTGCCACCCTTCACTGCTTCAGTATTTTCTGAATCTCGGGTACAATTCATGGCATTATGACCCGTCATTGGCTGAAGACCTGGCAGCTCACGCATACTACGTTGCTAGAAGCAATAATAAAACTTGAGAAGAAAGGCGAGAAACTGGTGTCAACGATGAATATTGTGTGAGAATCTAAATCAACTATTGGATACAGTTGTAAACCTGTAATGGATACAAATAATCTAGATAAGGATCTAGAGTATATTAAAAACATGTGCAGGATACTTGAAGGTGAAATTTATTGTTGATATGAACTCGTCAGTAATATTTTCTTTATGTATGCGCCTCTTTCTTCTGTGGACATTGAGAGGTCATTTTCAAAAGTGAAAACAGTTCTCAGAGACAGAACTGTAAAATGTAAAACTTGGTAAACCTTATTTTATATGAGCCAATCTAGTAACTGTTGACTTCGGCCCGTCACGTTCTAGTTAAAAGACACGCATGCCCCTGCCGGGACTCGAACCCCGTGCTTTTGGCTTACTATGTGTTGAAAACTTGAAGAAACAACTTGGTGTCATGTACAACCAACAAAGAACATCATGATGTGTAGAATATTATACTTAATATATGATATTAAAAGAAATTAGGGTAAGTCATATTTTTAAAAATTATAATGTCTTTTTAAGTGCATTTTTCAGCATTAATAAATGCCTTTTTGCCTGTCTGTTTGAAGTAAAATAAATGCCTGAACTTCTGGAGTTTAATGATCATTATTGTGTCTTATGTACAGAAGGTTGAGAGAAAAGGCCTTAAAGAAGAATGCGAGTGGACGAAAAGAGGATGGTGAAAGCAGTCGCAATGTTGAGGAGCAACGGAAAAAACCCTCTCAACGGCCGAGGACAGCTGCTTTGGGTCCGTCTCCAGTTCCAAAAACATCAACGTCAACATCGGGAAACCTGTCCACGACGGAAGCTAGTGCTGCTTCAGGAACCTACGACGCGGACTGGAAGAAACCAGCAACATATTCGGAGAAAGTGTATGAAGAGAGAAAGCGACAAAGTAAGTACTGTCTTGAAACTGTGAACGAGTTGCAAGCTTTAAAATTCTTCATCTCCTTGTCGTTCGATGAGGGGGATTCTCAGGATATATATATTTGTGGTGGCACGGAAAATTGGATTATGTAAAAAAAATAGTAACGAGTGTTTTGGCGCAGGTAATTTAAGTTAGCAAATCTTGACTTAACCCGCATTTCCGTTACAACGCCGATATACGCTCTGTTGCTGTTTGATTTATCGTTATAAATGAATGTAAAGACTTTCAATGAACAGTTGTATAAAAGCCTATACAATGAAATATTTCATTTGTTTTCTTTCCATTCGTGGGGCCATGGTGGCTCAGTTGGTAGAGCGCTCACCTCTGGTGCTAGGGGTCGTCGGATCAATTCCTGCTCATACCTTTGTGGTGGACGAACACCATGTGCATGAGTTTTCTCGGGGTGCTCCCGTTTCTTCCCACTTTTTTCATTCCACCAATTCATCCCATCATCATCATCCGTGAAGGCCTTAAAATAAGTTCAAATCTTCCTATTTCTTCTTTTTTTAAATTTATTTCTTACCGAGTGGGCGTGGCTGAGTGGTAGGCGTTGGCTTAGCATTTGGGAGATCCTGGGATCGATCCCAGCAGCCGACCATCCTACTGAGGGTTTTCCAGAGTTTTTCTTTCCTCAGTCATACCACACAAATGTGCAAAGGTCTTTCATTACGTGGATTCGTCTTCTGATATGGGAGGATACGATGCGAAACTTTTTACCTTTATACTTGCAAGAAGATGTCACCGTGCCACTACGCGAAAGTGTCGGGCGTGCTTGCTACAGATGACAAAGGGAGTTATCCAGCAGGAGCCTTACCTTATTTGGGCATCAATTAAAACTTCTATTTGTATATGAAGAAGTAATTTTATTATACTATACATGGAGACGAGTGCTCCAGAATTATTTATACGAAGAATAAAATATAATTTAATAACGTACAACAACTGCTCACAGAACATATGGTCACCTATATGTCTACCGTAGTTAAAATAACGTGTGGTGGCTTTTAATTTATAATTTACAATAAATCACAAAATACTTGTTCAATTCCTTTCAAACTTTGCCAATAATATTAAAATAAAATATTAATTGATAGAAAGAACAAATAAAATGAATTTCATAATTAGAAAGAATAGAAAACATATTTGAAATATATAAGAAGACAGTAACGCCATCTAGCGAGCATAAATTCAAACTTTTACTAAACTTTATAAATCATGTCATTAAATAGGAAAAAAATACCGTACTTTTAAATCATGAGAGAACATTTAATGTGAATATAAATAATTTTTTATATCGTTTGATAAATATTTGCTTAATGAAGAGATACTACAAATGCTGGGATGGTACCTACATTAGAAAACATTTGAAATACATAGGAAGACTAGGGCAACCAGACGTACTGATTTTCGCAGGACAGTACTGTTTTCTAGAAGGCTGTCCTGTGTGATTCGAAAGGGTGCGTATTATTAAGAAATGTCTTTTCTTTTCAAAATGTCCCGCACAATCTCTTGTTTCTATCTTCGTATATACTTTCGTTTTTGTTTTCCTGCCTTCAGATCAATTAATGGCAACAGTATTCAGTGTTATTTCAGGATTGTTCAGGCTTGGTCAGTGTTCGATTTGTAGCAGCGGATGGTTCGAATTTCCCCCTCTCTGCAAGAATATTCCCTAGCTCTGTTTACAGGTACCTCTTGCCTGGGATATGGAAGGTTCCGAAATACCGTATAATGCATCTCACTAATTCTTCCCCCCTCGTTGGAAATTGCACAAATCGAACACTGTCTGTAACAAATCGCAAAGTTTAACTCGAATGGTTCTCTTGAGAGCTCCATCTTGTTGTTGGAATTGAGTTGGAATGTGTTTATGGACTTTAGTGATACTCATGCTGGAATAGGATAGGCGGAAGCATGTTGGATGATCGTCGGCCAGGGTCTCGTTTGAAGGTATCATCCTGACATTTTCCTGGTGTGACTGAGGAAACGCCGTGGAAAAACCTTTGTTGTTGGAGCAGTCACAGTGTTTTCTCGAATTAGAAACATGGCCTAGATTCTGAGATTTCCCAATCTCACATCCGCTGTTTCTTTCCTCCCCTTTAGTGGTTTCTCAAGGAAAACGTATACAAGAATAAATCGAGGACAATTGAAACTCGAAAGAGCATTTCAAGGAATATTCGCTCTCTCTCACAAGATACACTTACCCCCACCTAGTAAAAGTAAGGAGGCTTGGGATAGGATGTTTTATTTTTCCCACAACCTATAAATCTCCAAAGATCAAGTTTTCAACACATACCTTAGTTTATATTGTAAGCTAAGTAGTGTGCCAACTACCGTCAGTTAAAATATGTTCATTACTTTTGGTACGCGCTGTAGAATAAGAGGTAGCAGCGGACGACAGAATGGTGTAAAAGGCTGGAAACAGTTTCGAGGGAAGAACAACACATATTGGAAGTAGAAATATGAAATTGTAAACAAAGCAATCCAAGACAACGTCGTAAGAGAGCGTGTAAAGAAGATTTAAAGGCAACAGGGCTAAACTTGAAAAATCAAATTAATTTTTAAATATGAAAAGTCACGTTGAATCGTAGTAGGAAACAGAGAAAGGAGATTTGATTTTTCCCCCCTGTATATGCAAAATATGCTAAAAATAATTAATGGTTTCTCCCCCAAGTAATCTGATTTCCAAAAGCATCTACTGGAGTTTTGACGGGCCTAGTAGATACCTTCACTATAGTCCATTCAGCGTAAGACTTTCAATGGTTCTGAACCAAGAAACCATTAGAATGTACGATATGCTATAGGCCCTCATCGCCTAAGGTCTCATTGCATCGGGATTTTGTTCCAAGGCGACGACTCCCTTCCCGCCGTTGCCCTCGATGCAATGTCAGCGACCTAGTAGGGGAGATTCAACGTCAAAGACAGATTTGCTGTGGAGTTATGTTGAAATATCGGTGCTTTTTACACTGCGCCCGAACTCCCGCACCGCGAGAATACATCTTAAATGGTCGGTGAAGTACCCCTGGCCTCTCATGGTGATCTACTACGGAGGCAGATCATCATGGAGTCCGGAAGTAATACTCTCACTGACAACTTAAGATGTATGAACGAAAGTAGATCCCTTCGGAAACTGAAAACATCGCGTAGTAACGTTCCTTCATTGTTCCATTTAAATACATAAATAAAATTGTGAATCAATAATGTGCTAGCCATTGTTGATGTACAGCAATGAATGTGAAAGGATTGAAATAATCCTTTCTTTTCACTTTCATTCTACGTATATTCCGCTTGATTCCATATCTTCTAAATTTATTAGTGATGAATTCATTAGAATACACCTAATATTACTTTTAATGTTAACAGACACACCACAAAAGTATTACTTACCCTGGAAGAAAACATCAGCATCCATTTTCTGATGCAGTGGCTACGTCACTAAGTTCGGATCGGCAGTAGGGGAGTCATGCAAATTCCTAGTTCTGTTATCAGTAATCCTGACAGAATTTATCTGTGTTGTTTCTTAGTTTCACCGGGTGAGACTACTTGGATGGTGCCTAGGCAGTTGCTTTTCCCATCTCTTTCAAAGAAATTCTTCGTGCCGAGGAGGGTCGTTCCTCAGAATTATTTTCATGGAGTTGCATCACATCTGTGTATTCAGCCTATAGAATAGACTGTAAGGGACTGTATTCAGTAGGAAAATATATTTTTATGATAAAAATAAATCCTATGTCTGTCAAAACTCTAGTAGATGCTTTTTAAAATCAGAGTTTTTCATACGGTAACATTTTGGAAGATTTGTCGACTTTTACATCCAGAGCTGTAATTGTTTAAAAACTGTCGCTGAACAAGATGGCTCATTTTTTAATTCTGATAGTCCAAGGAATAACATTTGAAACAAATTCTGATGTAACTTTATAAACGAAGATGGGGCTAAAGTCTATTCATTTATTATTTTTTAAAAAGGCGATTTTCTGATTTCGCACGTAATTTCCAAACCGGTACTATGATTTTCGCTTTAGATCCACAGCATTCCTCTATATTCTGGTGCGAATTTGAAAAAAAAAAAAAAAATCCTCTACAGCAATGAATGACCCCTCGCATGCGACGTGAAACATATAATATATTCGTATAAGGTTCTAGAGGATAACATTAGTAGAAGTATGGGGAAAATGTTCTAGAGGATAACATTCGTAGAAGTATGGGGAAAAGCCCCCAAAAGGGAATATTTTGTAACACCTTAACATCACGCTCAGGAACCTACTCCTGTAAATCATAGATTGTTCTCCAAAATCGACATCTCGGCCGAATTCAACGTCCATTGCCCTTCGCATTTCCTTCTCAAATACCTTGTTGTCATGTTGCACACAATATTCAGGGGAAAAAAACAAACAACAAAATCACGTCCATTAAATGAAACGCGCTAGCCTGGGAACACGTTTGCAGAAGACCAGACAACATTCATTACACAGCGACATTGAATACAGCAACTGAGGTCTAAAGAACACCGCCTTACACTCACTAATGGTATCACTGAGCTGGTTATCACTCAAAATAAAAGCTTGGTTTAACGTACAGCGTTATATAAACGTAAAGTTACCCAATTTTATGCTCCTAAATGTATCAAACTTGTAAATCTTGCTAAGCTTTTCGACAATCTTCTGTTGTTATCGTCGGACAAAATGGCCAAAGGGTAAGTGGGCATGTAATAATGTGTGGTTAAATTGTGAATTGTGCTGTTTATATGCGTCCATTGTTCGATTTGTAGCGGGGATGGTTGGGATTTCCCCTTCTCTGCAAAAAAATCTTCCTGGCTCTGTTTACAGATATGTATCTCTAGCCTGGGGTATGGACGATTCCAGAATACCGTATAACTTGAGCTGACAGTACAAGGCAAATGTTGGGACGGTACCTACAAATTGGAAGTCATGGGAAGGTTCCCAGCGGCCGCCCATTTTGGCTAAGGGAATGTCGAGATGGTACCTACAAACAGGCCCTGGCAGATACCTTCCAATATCCTCTCCCCCACCTTATCTCAGCCTGAGATACCTAAAGGCCATAAATAAATTCAAAATTAAATTGAGTCTTTTCCAACGCCTCGGAAGCATGTCAATTTTAAATGTATTCCCCTTTAAATGTATGAGGTTCTTTTAAAATATAAAAAATTGTTTGACAAGACCATCACACACAGCTTATTATTTCCATATCCTTTCACCTACGATTTTCCACCCGAAAAAGCTTTTGACTGGCAATGAAAAAATGTTCGTGGGTCTAACAACCTTAGTGTTAGTTATATTGTGCTCAGAGAGGAATCTCTGTTCTAATGAAGATAAGCAAAGCATGTGGTACTCGCCACGTACTTACTTATTTCAGTACAATGTTAATTATTTTTTCCGCCCGTAGGACGACCTCGAGGGACATCGTCGCTCGATGTATTTCACATGGAGAAGGAAAATCAGCTTTCGTGGATCAATTATGAGCTGGAACACTTGAGGAAAATGAAAAAGTAAGTTGTGTATGGTTTGTTTTGTGGTTGTGTCGTTGGTAACAGCATAGACCTCATAATAGATAGACTTAGCACGCTTTCCCATTTCTGTCTGAGCTAAAACTAATGGGGTTTCAGTTCATAGCACGTGATTTTGAATTCATCCGCTAGGTAGCTCTGGCATAGACGTCATATGCCAGAGCTACGTAGGGGATGAAATCTAAGTCACGTGCTATGAACTGAAACCCCATTAGTTTTAGCTCCGACAGAAATGGGGAAGCGTGTTAAGTCTATCTACGCGTATTATGAGGTCTTTGGTAATAGTAAGTAAACCCTTGTTGAAACGCATTAAATAGACATTTGGTCATAACTCCTTTACTGTCCGTGGAGACGCGGCGCGCAACCCGTTGCTGTGTTTTTGAAGTTCGACAGTAGTTGATCCACTTTTGTTTTATTCTACATTGTGTGCAGTTCTACTGGTTTGTTCGATAAATACCAATTTTGATGGCTGTCTGAAGAATACACGGAGAAAAGGTCGTTGCCGTGACTCGAAACCGAGTCTCCCATTTACCGGTTGGATATTCTCCGAAACTATCACGACATGACCTTTTTGTGTGTGTGTGTGTGTGTGTGTATTTGAAGCATTCCACGCGCCTCAGGTAATCCAGCTATTCAAGTGGTGTCAACGTCAAGGCACTCCACTGCATGTGGAAGTTTTGTGGTTTTCAGATAGCCACCAAACCCACATCAGGTCTTTGTGTCAAGTCAAATTGAATACCAATTTACTGTTAGATTTTAAAAAGGGGTGTTTTTATCCTGTGTAATACTTAAGATGTGAGCATGGTTGTAAGTTATAAAATAAATTTACAGAAATCTCTGCGCGTGGTAATGGGCTTAATTCCCACCGGCGTTCAACAAACAGATTGGTCTGAACCCACTTTAGGTACCGTCTTTACAAGCTCACCAGCTTGTTTAGGACGTTAATAATAATCAATAATTAAATTCACAGAAATGCATGCATGTTTCGAGTTGCTTCATTGCTCTTCCAACTGCTTCTTATCTCAGAAAACTTTATTCGATAACGAATCTATTTCTTACAGTTGTACGAAACATATTCGTATTTTCCTTTCAAATTTGTCACATTTGAGACCCTTCCGTATCAAATTTAACCTTTTCAACTGCAACCACGCCAGCCTAATTAAATCTATAAAAAGAGAACTAATTGTACTTCGTATCTATGACTACAAGGGTCGCCGTACCTCAGGTGATAGTGCGTCTGACTACAAATCTAGCGACCTTGGTTCAAATCCCTATAGTGCTTTCATGCGTGACGCTCTGAGGTAAACTCAGCCTCATATCAAATTAAGTACCAGAGTGTCCTTCTTATTCCTGGGCACCTTTGAAGTAAAGGGCTGTCGAGCGTGGGACTGACAACTCTAACTTATTTCGTGTCGTAGGTCGAGAATATGTTTAGCGCTACCTCCACACTCCCTATGCGCCGTTCACCTTTACTTTTTTTTTACCTATGATTACAAAGAATAGAACCTAGTACATATTGTCTATCGGTCACGAAAATCAAAGCCGCTTGTTTAGTCATATTTTTTTCTGTCTCTCAGCTTATCTTATTCGTGTTATTAAGTTTTTTTTTGTTTTTGTTTTCAGGATGCTCGAAAATAAAGCAAATGTCGTCAATTCGAGTTCGTACACTGATGTCCCTGAAGAGGGCGATGAAAAAGATTCCACCAGTAGATTTACATCGAGGACCTACTTCAGTTCTCTTCGACGAAAGGCTCCTAAAGGGTGAGTTTGTCTGTGTTAGATTTAATTTTAATTTTTGGACTGAACAGGAAAACTTAACGTAAGCCAATCTCTTCTAGGCATGTTGTCCCTCAGTGATCATTACCGAGCAGTCGCAACTCAGTTGGTAGAGCGTTGGTTGAACACTCGGAAGGTCCTGGGAACAATCCCTACGGCTGACCATCCTGACGAGTTTTTTTTTTTTCAGGTTTTTTGTCACACCAGGCAAATGCCGGGATGGTACCTTCAGACTAGACTCTGTCCGACTTCTTTCCAACATTCTCTTCGTTACCCTATCTCGGCCTGAGCCAGAGTTCCCAACAGCTATAAATAGATTTGAATTCAAATTCAATTCCGGGGGTGAGGATGGGAAAGGTCGCAGTCCGGTCCTTATTTGATGTACCATTCCGGCATTCCCTTGGGGAAATTGGGGAAAACCTCACTCAGGAGGGTCGGTAGTTAGTGTTACTCTGTATCTGTGTTTTTGTTGTGTGTGTGTACAATTCTTTTCAGAGTTTAACTTACATTACATTAAAATGGAATTAAATTGCATGAAGATATCTTTCAAAATATAAATATTTTTTTCCTTGGAATCGCGAGAATATCAGCAAATATTTTAAATTCCCTTGAGGCGGTAGCCGGAAAAAGACCTGTAACCAAAAGTTGCGTTTCGAGAAAAACAATTATTGAAAGTTCGATTGTTATGTCATTGCCATATGGATGCTGTCTGAATTTGAATTTTGAATTTTATTTATGGCCTCTAGGTATCTAAAGCTCAGGCCGGGATAGGCTAGAGGAAAGAATTCAGAAAGGTGTCGGCCAGCGCCTATCTTGAAGGTGCCATCCCGGCATTTTTCTGGTGGGACTGAGGAAAAATCTTGGAAAAACCTCAGTCAGGATAGTCGGCCGCTGGGATCGAACCCACGACCTCCCGAATGCATGGATGCTGTCATTCAACTTGCTGCCCTGCCCTCTGTTTACAAGATATTGAAACAAAGCTGTGTATTCAAGTAGATTTTAACAGTGGTGCATTAAATTAAACATTCTCCCGAAAAAGGGCTGTTACATAATAAAGTAATAAAGGTGTGAAGATAAAATTTACGATACCTTTTATGCAGGACGTTTTGTGTCGCGCAGTTTAAAAGCAGACTGCAACGAGTTTTCTTTTGTACTTTTTTATCATTTACGATATGCCGGTTGAGTAGCTGGGGGAAAAATAGAAGAAAGAAAACTAAAGAAGATTGTGTTGCCACTGCCTTTTGTACATGAGATAGAGGAGAACGTGAGAGCAACTGGCCTAAGAACGCCTGGCAACACTGTAGGAAAAGCAGAACCTGAGTATTTATATCTACCTAGGTATTGTTTAGCTTCTCGCGTTCTGTAGGCCACGAACGGCAGACTTTCAGAACGCGGCTGAAGAAAATCGCACTGCATTTGCATAAACTCACTCATTTGCTTCCATTGTTTTACAGAACGCGCTGTTTGTGCTGCTCTCAAGTCGCTTGTGAAACGCGTTTGCATAAAAGGTTTCTAAAGACACACGTATACGAAGTAACATATGTAAATTCGACAGTTGCTAGGTTTATACAGATCATTTACTGTTCATGATATATGACAGTGGAACATCAAGAAACTTAAAAGCAAATAGTCGCACAGTAGGGAGCCATGATGGTCTTTAGCAAAGTTCGTGGCTTAACAATGAAAGATTGCTAAGTACTTATAATTTTCACTTCATAATATGTAATATTTTAAGTACCTATGTACGGAGTTTTGAGGTTCTGTTATTTTTTACCTCTCTTTTAAAGCTGATGAAATAGATATGTTCACAGTGAGGGAGTGAAGATCGATAAAAGTTGGACGATGAAATTTCCAAGACTCGAACGACAATTGTTCTTTGTGTTCGTTTTTTTTATCTGTTCCATCTGTAAATTGTCAGTTACTTTATTTTTATGCTACACAGGTTCTTTATATTCGAGAAACTAGTATAGTTACGCGTTTTATACATCCTATTGCATTTTATCATTCACAATGAAGCTTTTTATTCATATTTATATCAGGTATCAGCATTATGTAATCTTACCCGGTAATTCTCCTGCAACAAATTCGGTGTTACAGCTGCTTTCCAGTCGATGCTTAATCATCCAGATAATCTTAGAGTTCGACTATTAGATTGAAACATTAGTATAATTCCTTCGGATGCATCGTTGGACACAAACATAACCTGACTAGGCATCAGTAGATATCAGTTGTGTGGACAGAAGCACCAGAATTGGATTACTGCTCCTTTCCCATGTTTTGTGCAATTTCGTCACTGCAAGCACCATAAGGGAACTTCGAAACTCTAAATGGGTTATTCTCCAAAAACAGGGCTTTTTCCATAGTTGAAAAAAAAAACTTTTTTTTTAGGAATTTTGGGGGTATTGTGGGTAGATATTGAAGGTACTTAGAGATCTTTTTTTTTATTATTTATTCTATGTAGAAAATATAGAGCAATTTCCACGGAGTTGACGTTTTTACTTATTTTATTGTCATATTCCTTAGAGTGCGAATGGAATTCTACAATAAAGCATGAATAAAGTGTTCAGTGTTTGGCTTCTGTTTATGATTATTGGAAACAGAAATTTTAAAAAACAAAACAATGATTGTGAGTTCCATGGAGTTGATGATGATGGAGTGACACACACCTGCTTTTGACTCTTCCATTCCACAATAAGTCGACCATAGAAGCATCTTCCTTCTCGTTCCACTGAAACAAGACTAAGCTGGCTGCGTCCTGTCTAGAGTATGAAAAAATGTTGTGCAGTGTTGCCAACTTTACACTTTGATTACAACTTTTTTCTCAATCTATGGATCTGATAAGAAAAAAAAGTGGGTTGCACGTTTTTCAGGAACTGTAATTCTCGTACTAATAGATTTATTTTCGATTTAATTATGATTCATGTTTCAAACTAAATTATTGTGAAGGATAATTATTGAAAATTAACTGAAAAACTAAACACAGGTATCGAAAACATGTCTCAAAAATGAAAAAAAGAAGATGAGTTTCATTCCATGAAGTTGACTTGAACCATATTTGAAGTAAAATAACATAAATGCAAGTGGATAGAGACTTGTCCAGTTGTAAGAAGTGTTTTAAGAAACAAATAGAAGCCCAGAAATTAATTTGGGACTTATCTTTTGTAAAAAACAATGCAATTTCACAAAATGCCCCTTTTCTGGAGAATGACCCATATATCAGTAGCAAAAGGATCCAATATCACATAGTAAAAATTATAAGCACCCAACAGTAGTTGTTCATACTTAGGCCTCGAACTTTTCAAACCACCCTCGCAGTTAATGGGGAGTAAAGTAAAGATAGGCAAAGCTTAATGTTGAATCTCGCTACGTAATCCTAGAAGTTTTATCGGCAGTAGTCTGTGAAAGAGGTTATTAAATAATCATTTTGAAACATTTTATATGATTTTGCACATAACTAAAGTGGTATGTAATGAAACAGTTTTCGTACGTTTGATTTATTAAAAAATAAATAAATTAATTAAGAATTTTAAGATCCCGTATTTTAGTTCACAAGGTAGGTGTGAAACGTCACCTCCGTGCCATGTCCCTAGGTACAGTTTTGTACTTACCGTAGATTATTATAGTATTTGTATTTGCAATGAACTGAACCGCTTTATATCATGTTAAGCAAGAGTAACTCCAATTCTTTAGCTCTGTACAGTCTATATAAAAAAAAGTTGTTATATATAATTTTCCACGTGAAATATGTCCCCGCTCTGTAACCTCACCTCCTTTACCCATAGATGAGGGATCTCGATATGGAGCACTGACATAAGTTGCTACTGCAATATATGAAATATTATTATTTTTCTTCTGGAAGAAATAATATCAATATGTTCCATTTTATACGTGTAATTTGCTGTAAACTCGGAGTGTCTACTACCCTGAAAAACCTGGAATACTATGGGAATTTTATAAATTTGGAAAACTCAGGAAAATCTATAATTTATGATGGAAACTCGGGGAAATTGATGAGGTGGACCTGTCCATATTTGGTAAGAGCACTGCTTCGGGAAGGCGGAGATCGTGGGTTCGATTCTCACTGCTGACTGTTTTTTTTTTCCAATGCGTTAAAATCCTCTGTTTTAAAGAAATTATCTTTTTTTCCACTTGTGATATACGAATAACGTACATTCGGGAGGTCCTGGATTCGATCCCAGCGGCCGACCATCCTGACGGGTTTTTCCAGGGCTTTTCCTCAGTCACACTAGGCAAATACCGGGATGATGGCACTTTCAATATAGGCCCTGGCCGACACCTTCCAACATCGTTGCCCCTCTCCATGTCCTGGCCTGAGCCTTAGATGCCTAAAGGCCATAAATAACAATTCAAATTCAATAATGTACAAGATGCTTGGACTGGGTGGCGTACGTATTATTTACATGTTCTACTATACTAAGAACTCAGGGAATTTGGAACAATTGATCATGGAAAACCTGGAAAACTCAGGAAATTTCAAGTCTTAAAATTAGTAGACACATTGTAGACGATTAAAGTGTCTGTAGTGTCAAGCTAAAATCTCACCACCGTGATGATATTTTATTTGTAGTAAAAAGAATGTGTTGCAAGCCTTAAGTCATAGTCTTCAAAGTTGCTTTCATATATAAAAGAAAGTAACTTACTTACTTACTCTATGACTTACGGAACTCGCAAGTTCATCGCCGCAGTAACAAACGTTCTCCATAGGATTCTATCCTGAGCAAGATCAAGCCAGTTTTCATCACAAACACCTACTTCTCGAAGATCCCTTCTACTATTATCCTCCCAACGTCGTATTGGTCTTCCTAACGGTCTCTTTCCCTCCGGTTTAGAAAGGCACTGCATCTAAATACAATTAAAGTTTCTGGACAGTTATTAGTAAAATTCTCACCTGCGTTACTCAGAGCTGGCCATAAAAGTGACATTTTATCACGGAGAGAGAGAATTTACAAATAATTTAATTAATTAATTGTTAATATAATTCCCAAAATGAAACAATATTTGTATTGGTACAAAGACTTTCTAAGTTCTTTTCAAATCTACTTTTGTAGCGCATTTATATAAGCTGGTTCATTTTGTTTGAAATGTTAAAAATGATAGCTAAATAATATTACAGTGTAAAAAAGGATAATTATTGTATGTGGTACAGATTATAATCCTACGAAAATTATTTTCTTTGTTTACACTTATGTTTCCTAGTAAGAGTTTCACACTGATTCTAATCTTCGTGATCACTGATTTCTTACAAGATGCATTTATTTGAAAAAAATAAGTGTTCAGCTTGCTTGGAGACAGGTGTATTTTATCGAAGTTATACAACGCGATGCCTTGTCCCCACTACTGTTTAATTTTGCGTTAGAATATGCGATTTTAAAAATTAAGGAGGACAAAAAGGGACTATCATTAAATGGTTTGAATCAACTGTTTGTATACGCGGATGATGTAGATTTAATAGGGGACGATATATGTACTACAAAGCAACACCAAAGCCTTAGTAGAAGCGTGCGATGAGATAGGTCTACAGGTAAACATAGATAAAACAAAATACATGATAACAAGCCGAAACACAGGGCATGAAGGAAATAAAAACATAAGAATTAGGGATGAGGTCATAGAGAAAGTAAACAAATTTAAATACTTGGGAGCATACGTAACAAGCAAAAATGAGGTCGCGGAAGAAATAAAAAGTCGCGTAGTATCGGGGAACGCATGTTTCTATTTAGCTCAAAAACTTCTAACATCGCGATTAATATCAAGGAAATTGAAATTAAAAATATACAGAACGGCTATTCTGCCGGTAATACTTTACGGCTGGTTGGAAGGCCGGATGGAAAGAGGCCATTGGGAAGACCGAGACGACGTTGGGAGGACAATATTAGAAGAGATCTTCGAGAAGTAGGCGTTCGTGATGAAAACTGGCTTGATATTGCCCAGGATAGAATCCAATGGCGAACGTTTGTTACTGCGGTGATGAACTTGCGAGTTCCATAAGCCATAGAGTTAGTTAGTTAAATACTTTGTAAGAATTATGCCGAAATATCTTTAATTTTTTCGAGAAAGTCAAATCCAAAATTCATCTTTTGCGGAGAACCCATTTAAAATAAAAGAGGATTATGACAACAGACAGTCAACCTGAGCCGAAATTGCCTAAAGGCCTTAAAATTTAAATTCAGATTCAAATGACAAAAGACAATACGAAATTTAATGCATCGATCCTATTAAGTTAGTTTCGAATAAATAAATAAAATCGCTTCCTTATTCAGATTCCTCTCCAAAATATTAGAAAAATTCCAACTGAATTTGATAAGAATAGGTAAATTATTTTGTATCCTTTGTTATAAAGAGGAATATAAAGTTTATAGAAATATACAGGGTTATCCTAAAAGAAATAGACACTTTCAAAGTTTTACAGTAGAGGAGTTTTAATAGCATGCCTGAAATACTTACGTGTTTTGAAGAGTATATCCTGAAGTTTACATGGCTGTTATAAGTGTTCTATTTGTGACCTTAATACGAAAGATATTTAATCTGTCAATTACACATAAAACCTTCTCTACCTGGCCAGCGGCCATGCTGCTTGACTGACGTTAAGAGCGCTCACGTGATGCTGACGTCACGAAGACAAATGAAAATTAGAGATCGTAAACTTGAATACTTTCTCTACAAAACAGTACTAAATGCTTTGTGATGTCACAAACATTTATCAATTTATAAAGCGTTTGAACTGTCTTATTTCTTTCAGGCTAACCCTGTATTTTTCAATGAGACGGGACTCAGACAAATTGTGGTGTCTATTTTAATCGTCGAAGCAAGAGGCCCTGACCTGAATGCACGGTACCAACCCGACATTCGTCTGTATAACTAAAGAAAACTGGGGAAAGTGTCAATCCTGGGATTCCGAACTCTGGTCAGAACAATGATGAGGTGAACACGCTCCCGCTGAGCCACTCCACACGACTGCAATGTATTTGTGAATAGAAACTTATATTGTATCCCTCCTTGAAACAGTTATTGATAGAACAAGTATTATATTTTCTTTTCTTGAACAAGTATTATATTCTTTTTTCTTTCTTTCTTCTTAGGTCAGAAAGAAGCGAGGAGTCTCCAAGTTTTCAATACGAAAAGGCTTTACCTAAACAAGAAAGCAGTACTCCTGAACCTGGTGCTACCCTCAGCAGTCGTCCCCAATCAGAGACAAGCAGAGAGTCTTCACAGAAAGCCAAGAAGCCAGTATTGAGTAAACGATACGTAGAAACCCAGGATAAACATGAAAATTCTGCGGGAGGTACTTGTGATACTTACACAAAGGAAGAATTGTTAGATACAAGACTACGACTGTATGCTGATAAACTTGGACAGTATGAAGCTAGAAAGTACAAAGGTGTAGGCGAACAGGCTTCTCCCAAAGCTAAAGTGTACAAAGACGAAGCAGAACAGGCGTCTCTAAAAGCAAAAGTGAGGAATGCGTTTGCCATGTGTCGCGAGGAAGATTTTCCTGAACGTGTGCCCGTAAAAAACAAAATGAGAGATGCTCCTACGGTACGTACTGATCCATATATTTGCCAGTTTGTGTCGTTAGAAGCTGGTACTGGAGATGTTCCCTGCATATGCTCGAGGCAGAATGCTACTGAACAGTTTTCTGTGAGAAGCCAAGTAGGAGATGCACCTCATGTGAGTGGGGAACGGGATTCTTCTGAAGAGGTCTTTTCAGGAAGGACAGTCAGGGATTCGCCTCGTTCGGTGCGGCAACGAAATGTTAATAAACTTATGAACAGGATGAGGAGTGCAGGACCTTGTGCGTGTAGAAAGGAAGATTCTAGTGAAGAGGTTTTCGACACAAGGAAAGTGGAGAGTACACCTTGCGTTTGTACAACGCGGGAGCAAATTTCTACAAAGGAACCAGTAAAGGATGCAGCCTGCTTGTGTAATATGAGCCGTGAGGATGCTAATGCAGAAATTCGAAGTTTGAAATCCGCTGGTTTTAAAGTCAAGAAACATATCTGTGAAGTGTGTCCGTCATCCAGATCTGGTCAGCAGCTTTCTCGAAAAACTCAAGGGAAAGATGTAGCCTGCTTATGCAATATGAGCCGTGAGGATGCGGGAGCTGAGATTCAGAGTCTGAAATCCGCTGGTTTTAAAGTGAAGAAACATATCTGTGAGGTGTGCCCACCATCCACATCTGATCAGCAAATTCCTCCCAAAGTTCCAGTGAAGAATGTAGCTTGTCTGTGTAATATGAGTCGTGAGGATGCGGGAGCTGAGATGCAAAGTTTGGAATCCGCTGGTTTTAAAGTGAAGCAACATATCTGTGAAGTGTGTCCGCCATCCACATCTGATCAGCAAATTTCTCTAAAACCCCCAATGAAGGATGTAGCT
>JAGDQP010008443.1:470-36911 GCA_022664845.1 Lepisma saccharinum | reverse complement strand
ATGTAGCTTGTCTGTGCAAGATGAGTCGTGAGGATGCTGGAGCTGAAATGGAAACTTTGAAATCCGCTGGTTTTAAAGTGAAGCAACATATCTGTGACGTGTGCCCGACATCCACATCTGATCAGCAAATTTCTCCAAAATCCCCAGTGAAGAACGTAGCTTGTCTGTGTAATATGAGCCGTGAGGATGCGGGAGCTGAGATTCAAAGTTTGGAATCCGCTGGTTTTAAAGTAAAGCAACATATCTGTGACGTGTTTCCGACATCCACATCTGATCAGCAAATGTCTCTAAAAGCCCCAGTGAAGGATGTAGCTTGTCTGTGCAAGATGAGCCGTGAGGATGTTGGAGCTGAAATTGAAAGTTTGAAATCGGCTGGTTTTAAAGTGAAACAAGATATCTGTGAAGCGTCCCCGCCATCTACATCTGATCAGCAAACTTATCTAAAACCCCCAATGAAGGATGTAGCTTGTCTGTGCAAGATGAGTCGTAAGGACGCCATAGCCGAAATTCAGCGACTAAAATCCTTAGGTTTTAAACTCAAGAAACATATCTGTGAGGTGTGCCCTCCGTCTAGATCACCTGTAGATAAGAGAGAAGTACGTTTACCATCTCCACGTATGGTATCTCCGCGTTTTTCTGGCAAAAAGGGTAGGATCACATCCATGGAGACAGGGATTGATGAGTCAAGATTAACGGATAAAGTCACGAGCACTACCACCCTGGAACACCCACGTCGACGTGAGAAATGCACTCATCCAAAGCCTGTTGCCTATTTCTTAACGTTTGAGGAAGGAGCAGCTGTTGAAACTGAAGAAAAACTTTATAAGCGTAACGAATTAGAAATCGTGAAAGTTCCGGTCCCTCCTAGAATACAATCAAACAAAGATAAAATCATAGTTGGTAGACCTGGGAATCTAAGCTCAAACGTGAGTAGTACTGTGGAAGAAATAGAAGCAGGAAAAAGATTGGCTGCCAAAAGACCACCTTTTAAGGAAAAAGTTTTGATTGGTCGAATCAGGAGTGGGTCAAGTTCAACTCAAGAAGACTTTCACCAAAGAAGACATTACCGTGGATTTACGGCCTGCAGAGGCGTACACGAACGAGAAAAATCTCCTGTGGGATATTATTGTGCATGTGGTATCGTAGGGTCGTCTTCAACCAGAGAAACTTCGAACGAAAGACTTGCATATAATGACGAACGTGAGCTTTTGTGTAATTGTAGGGACACGTATAATCTCAGTGCTTCCGTTGAACAGTCATCGAGTGATGATAGAAGACCTGCAAGAGAGTTCCATATCGCTGAGGGAGCGTTAAGTACTGAGCGTTTCGAAGATGTGGGGCTTGGAGGGAATAGTTCAAGTATGGGCAGAGAAATGTCTGAGGAGACGAGTATTCAAGAGCCCACTAGCGACATCGCCAGTCCTCGTCGCGAACGGAAACAAAGAACGAAAGGACGTGTAACATCAACAGATCATAAACGCCGAAGTGGAAGAAGTGTGAGGCCAGAACGACGTCGTAGTAGTAACTCCCTGGTGCGACTTCACCGCAAGAGCAGATCAATCGAGGGGACCCCAGCCAAGGAGAAACAATATACGAAGCTAACACTTCACGTAAGTCATATATTTATCTCTTTTTATTTTTTCCTAGTATTTTCTTCACGAGACTTGAGAGTAAAGATAAACAATCGTAGCTCTAGAAAGCGTATTCATCCGCGCTAGCTGCAACTGGGTTGACTTTTGTAGGCAGAAATATTTCCGCCCCCGTACAGCACGTATTAATAACTTTGAATTTGTATTTTTATGTATGTCCTTTAGGAAGGCTCAGGCCGGGATAGAGAAAGGAAAGGATTCGGGAAGATGTCGGTCAGGGCCTATGTTCAAGGTGTCATCCCGGTGTTTGCCAGGTGTGACAGGAAAAACCGTGGAGAAACCTCAGTCAGGATGGTCGGTCGCTGGGATCGAATCCACGACTTCCCGAATGGTACGCCAACGTTAATAACTCTGTTTCGTTCTGAAGACATACCGAACCGCCGTAGCTCAGTGGTAGAATGTTGGCGTAACATTCAGGTGGTCGTGGGTTCAATCCCAGCGACTGACCATCCTGACTGAAGTTTTTCCAGGTTTTTTTCCTGTCACACCAGGTAAATGCCAGGATGGCACCTTCAACTTAGGTCCTGGCCGACACCTTCCCCTATCCTGACCTGAGCATGAGGTGCCTAAAGACATTAAGAAATTTGCACGTTAGATGGCACTGCTAACACTTACTGAAGTTACAAATAGGATTTAATTTTGGCCATGATCTAGTTCACAAGTAATATAAACACACGAGATTCCCTCCTCTTACCCTTTACTTCTGTTTAACGCACACAAAGAATGTGTCTGCCCCACGCCCTTTGGACTGGAGTGGCCGTTGCTAGTCTTAAGCAAGGAACTCCATCCAATCTTCGTCTGCTGGTGTTAGTGAGAATGGGTCAACGAGTAGTAGTGAAACCCATGTGACAGGAAGGCATTTTGTGTTCAATGGCAGCATAATTGACGGTTCCAAATACCACTTAAAAGATTCATCCTGCGTATTAGAAATTAATATTACAATAAATATTGCTTTTTAGCTGATATTCATAAGAACTATTTTCTTTTTGTCCAATTGCGTGACAAGGCACACAACAAATCAGACGTTGGCGCGTGGTTTGTTGTTATTTATTTTAAGGTCTCGTGAGCTAGGTAATAGTGTCAAAGTACATCTTGTCATTCTTACCTGCTTTAATTCAGCTTTTTCCCCCTCTTGTTACAAAATTAATACACTCACTAATGTTAACATATTTTCGTGATTCCATACGATAGCATCTTCAGATGATAGGAAAATGAGGAAGGCTAAACAGTAGGTATATTTAAAACTTAACAGGAGTAGAAGATGGTACTCTGCCAGTCGAGTATGTCCTTTAGGCCGAGCACCATCTTTTATACCTGTTAAATTTAAATGTACAGGATGTCCGGATGAATTTCTACCAATAAGAAATGTAAATGATAAAATTATCCGGTTTTATTTTTCTGAAAGAGAAACTCGTCAAGTTTTATCACCAACAGGTGGCAGATCACAACATTACTAGAGCGTTATGCGCTTCGCGTTTGTTTACTACTGATCAAAATGGCGTCAGAATGCTGAGTGCTGCTGTTGGGTTGTTGAATTGTCTCCCCGACACAACCCTTTTCCAACAATTGTTTACACCGCCGAAATATGGAATGACGATCCAGGTGGTTTCTGTTTGTATTGTTGTCTGAATTGTCTTTGTACGGTAACAGGAGACTTGAAATCAACAAACCAAAAGCAGCACTCAACTTTCTGACGCCATTTTGCTCATTTGTAAATATACGCGAAGCGTATACCGTGTAGTAATGTCGCGATCTGCCACCTGTTGGTAAATAAAACTTGATAAGCTTCTCACTCAAAAAAAAAAAAAAAAAAAAAAAAAACTGGACAATTTTATCGTCTTTGCTTCCCGAGATGTTTACATTTTCGGGTAGATATTACCCGGACACCCTATACGTATCTTTTAACCTTCCTAATTTTGCTGTCGTCAGAACATGTGGTCGCATGGAATCACGAAATAATATAACTGTATTAGTGAGTGTATTAATTATGTTACAAGAGTGAAAAAGCTGCATTAAAGCAGGTAAGCATATGTTAGAATTGTCCCCATGAAATATGTTAGAAGATTACACGCCATTAAGTAGCTCAGTGAGTGACGGACGAAAAAAAAATCTTGCCAGACTGCAGACAGAACACCGAGCCGCCGAAGCCCAGTGGTAGAACGCTAGCGTAACATTTGGGAGATTGTGGGTTTGATCGCAGCGGCTGAATATCTTGACTGAGGTTTTACCAGGTTAAAATAAAAAAAAAAAAAGTTTTTTTTGTTTAAACCGGGTTTATTTGGTTTAAATACTTTGCTTTATTTTTTATTTTTTTTTACACATGGATAGAAATAAGTTTATTTCTCCTTAATATCCTTATGCAGCAACGGGGTGATGAAGGACGGGACCTACAGCTACAGCTTAAAGTGGAATGCGAACCACTACTCGGTTTGCGCCCGAGAGAAATCGTCCTCCACCTGGACTCGAACCCGGGACCCCTTGATTACAAATGCGATGAGTGTATCGACTCAGCCCCCGAGGACACCTGATAGAAATACTTTGTACTGATGTTGCATACTTGTGAATATATTTATTAAAAGTCATTTCAGAAGAACAAAAAGATACAGAAGTGTACAAGTGAAATCACTGGCTTACGGAACTCGCAAGTTCATCGCCGCAGTAACAAACGTTCGCCATTGGGTTCTATCCTGGGCAACATCAAGCCAGTTTTCATCACGAACACCTACTTCTCGAGATATACGCATTATTAAAATTAATGGACAATTTCAAAAGACTACAGAGTGTCTGTTGCGTGGTGATCAGGACGCAGTTAAGTAGAAGTTTATTTTATATGGGCCAATTTCGTAGATTTTTAGAACTCAGCCCGTCTTGATTACGTGAGTGCAATACTTGTTAAAACTCACAAATATTCTGGCTCCAGCCGGGATACGAAGCCATGACATTGAAGACGCTGGCCTAACGCCTGTATGATGGCGACGTGAAAATGCAGGATTCTTACTATGGAAGAGAAGCGTCAGGCAGTTGAAACCTTGTATATCTCGGAGTTCTGTTATGCGTCGCCATAACTCGAACCTTGCTACGTCTAAATTTCCGAGAACTCGATTTTTGTCTTCCTTCCTTCTGATTCCGAGGTTCCACTGTACTTTATAAGGACAGTTTACAGCAACAAGCATGGTTATATGTAACTGGAAACTGAAAGAAAAGCACCGATCTCGAAAGATCCCCCTCCTTTACAATAGGAAAGGATGCGGGAAATAGTTGGCCAAGACCTAAGTCGAAGGTACCATCCCGGCATTTGCTTGGTGTGACTGAGGAGAAATCATGGAGGGTAACATGTTAAAAAAAAGTGCACAGATACATTGTCTGTGCAGTGGCCGGGAATAAAACCCATATCTCCCAACTTTCACGCCCTGGACTCGACCAGTTGAGCTACTACCGCCGGAACCAACCTCTGTGTATGTATAGTATTTCTCCGCGCTTAGCTCATCCAGTTACGCGTACTGATGTGAGTGCCAAGGCCCTCCGGTACGTGCCGATACTTTGAGTATCAAAGAGATTAAAAGTCAATTTCCTTTCCCAGTGACCCTGTGTATGGTATGGATTTTGATTACTTGTCATATTTCTCGAAATTTTTCCACCCGTTCCCTTTCAGGAATGGATTTATAGTTTTAAAACAAACTAGGCGAGGCCCTGTTGAAGGACTGGGCACATGTTCTACCACCAGGCTTCAACAATAAGCCCCCAATTTGAATGATCTGGGTGTTGTTGTAAGCAAATTCGCCGAGACTTTTTGAACGACCTCTCAAGCACCTTCGTAGTCCTAGTATTTCCTGAGTTGAAATTTATCTACGGACGGATGGATGGACATGGTCTATACAGCTTTGAACTTGTCCGGCTGAGACCTTTCGAACGACACCTTCGTAGTTCCGAGTTGAAATTGTCGACGGATGGATAGACAGAAATAATCTATGCAACTTTGACCTCGTCTGGCCGAGACCTTTCCAACGACACATCAACCACATATGTAGCATTAGTTGTTCCTGAGTTGAAAGTTGTCGACGACTCATACAGACGGACTTCCCAGCTTTCGCTGATCAATCGTAAAAGTAGTGAAACCGAACAAAATAATAAATTTTAGTATTCCCGTAGTGAAGGGCAGCAGGAAAAAAAAAATGAAAAGTGCCAAAGTAGCTCTGTAAATTATTTCTAATTGTTAATACCAATGGAGTAAGGATGTACACTATTTTTCTGGACATAGCAATAACATTTTTAACTTGACATTTTTTGTTGTCCTTTCAAGATGGGAGACTGAGGTCGCAAGAAGTGAGCTTGCAGGAATTGAAGGGTGGTATCACTCCATCGTAACAGAATTCGAAATTTGGTTTTACAATGTTGCCAAACTTGAGCTTTTATGTCAAGAAGATTTTAGATTCTTTATTATATAATGAGGTTCTGGAGTTCTTCTACTGTTGTTTGTATGTCGATAAATTGGATGGTATTTTTAGTACAGGTAACATAGTAGAAATTCACCTTTTGTTCGAGTACTGTAGCATTCTGTAGAGCTAGATTTTTTTTCGACATGTACTTTATTTACAAACATTTCAAAAATGATAGATTTCATCTTCAAGTTTAAAAATTAATTAAAGTGTGTTTGTGTATGTGTAAATGTGATTTATATCAGTAGTAAGTTTCCACTTACGAGCAGTACTGGTATCTGTGACGTTGCCTCATCAAATCTGAAGAATGTTGTCCTTTGTCAAGTGAAAATTTTCGGAAAAGAATAGGTGAAGTAATGCTATTTATTGTTACTTAAATCCTTCTGTATTCCGATGACTGCAGAAATGTTCATACCATATCATCTCCCACAGACGTTACTACTCTGCAAAGTAACTTAACACGCTTAGAAAACTAGTGTGTACAGATTGGCAACTCTGTCTCAACTCTCAACCCTCTCGAAATCTGTTGCTATTGGATTTATTTTAAAAACAAATACCAGCATGACATCCTATCAAGTATGCAACCAGATCATACCCTGGATTGAACATTATCAAGATCTGGGCGTTGTGTTTGACAGTAAATTAACCTTTCTTAATCACATTGACTACATCATTTCCAAAGCTATGAAAACCCTAGGTCGGATATGTAGGTTCAGTGATATTACTAACATGCTTGCACTTTGAACGTAAGCTGCGTTTTGCCGATTATTGATTATGCCTCTCCTATCTGGTTCATGGCGAGTGACAGTAATCTCTTAAGGTTGGATAAAATTATGCATTTCTTCATTCGTATAGCCATGAATAGATGTCCTTTATCTCACCTATCCAAAACTTTCCTACCTTCAAATAAATGATATCCGTACTCGCCATACATTTTCCGATCTTATATTTCTTTATAACATAATGTCCGCACAAATGATCTTCTTCCCTTATTTCAGTTACGTGTTCCGAGAGCTAACAGCAGGTGCAATGACTGCTTTTACACCAAAACTCCAAGGATATCGTAAGAAATCATTCTTAATCCAACCCGCCTCACTTTATCACTCACTGACTAACCCTCCTGACTTTTACCTTCCTCAAACTACCTTCATGAAACTTTGTAAAAGAGAATTATCGTAATATCACATCTGTTGCGTTTTCTTATCAATAGTTTCTGATCAAAGTATAATATTTTTCTTCTTCTTTTTGTTGATATTTACCTGTGTTACTTGCTAGTGTGAAATGGCTATCGTGTGCTGTATCTAAGATATGTGCTTTAAATAAATAAATATTTGTCGGTTTGACAGGTCTCTTCTCACGTTAGGGTCGTCATCCCGGGACATTAAACGGGAAGATATCGGCCACAACCTTTGTTTAGGTCCCATCCCGCAATTTGTCTGGTTACACTAAAGCGATACCTGGAAAACCTCCACTCATTGTGGCCGGAAGCAGGATTCGAATCTACCCAACCCTGTAGTCCAACGGTTATTGAACGGAAATGGAAGATAGCTTGAGTTTAAGTTGTGCTTTTAGCCGAAGTGACTGAGGTTTTCTTATTTCACCAGGTGAACCCCCGGATGAATAAGACTCTACTTCATCCCTTTCCCTGAAGAATGTTCTTTGAGAAACGTCATCTTTTAAACTTGTTAGGGGCTCGTATCAGAGTTGCTGGTCTCACTCTCAAATGATTTTTTAAAAAATTGACTCAACACTACGTTCCTTCCCAGTGCCCATTTAAAGTCTGCGACAGGAACACAAGACCCGCGGGGATTCGTATTAAAAGAGGATCACGTTCAAATACTGCCCTTGCTAACTATCCTGATGTTTTTCCTGATTTTCCTCAGTAACACCAGGCAAATACTGAAGTGGTATCTTGAATTAAAGTCATGACAGGTGTCACTCCCTTCCAGTAAGACGAAGATAAATGATTCAAAGCCTCGGTAGCGGAATAACCAACTACTTTAAACTTCATCGTGTAGAAATATAGCCGGCCCTCCACATCTGCAGATTACCAACCACGCACGGATCGAAACAAAATATCCAGCAAGTTCCAAAAACGAAATCTTGAATTTTCCGCGCCCCGAGCATTACATTGAATCCACGCGACTGAAGTCATGTGTAAGCATACCCTGCTGTAGCCTTCTGCTATTTCGCACTCTCTCTCTCTCTCTCTCTCCAGCACTTATTTTTTGATCAAAGTTCTCCTCGCGTCTCGTTCGTTTGCTCCATAAATTTGAATCTTTATGTCCTTTAGGCATCTAAGGGTCTCAGCCCGGGATGGGGAGGGGAAAGGATGCGGGAAAATGTCGGTCAGGATCTAAGCTGAAGATACAATCCCGGCATTTGCCTCGTGTGGCTGAGGAAAACCTCACTTAGGATGGTCGGTCACTGGGATTGAACCCACGACGTCCCGAATGCTACGCTCTACCACTGAGCTACGGCCGCTCGGTGCTTTTTCGTTGAATTGTGTGCACCTTTTGTTTCTGTACAAAGGTTTCTACGATGTGCCTTCAAGTTTAAATAAGATCTCAAAATTTATTTTGAAAAAAAAAAAGAAGGGTATTTCCCCTTGAGAAACATATATACAACTATGAAGGAACTTATTTCTTAATCATTCAGGTGAATTTTCATAGGCACACGATGAAAACATCTCCAAATCTGTCATGGTCAGATTTGTTCGATTGTTGATCAGCACGCAGGAAAGCTTTGAAAGAAATCTCTTACAGTTTGCATTTGAAACTTTGCTTTGCTCTTTCCGATAGCGAGACTTTCGGTAGTATGATATTTCAAGTGTTCGGTTTGTTTTCACAGTCTTTCACCGCAAATACCGTCGAACGCACACAATGAATGGCCTTGTGATAATGTAGTTCGTATTTTACCGCTAGATGGCAAACCGTGTTTGCAAATTTGCTACCATCAATGGAGGGTAAAGTGCACTGCATTCTAACATTCTGTGTGCTACGCGAATCTGATGATAGGGTTTTGAAGACGAATTCTATTTTTTTTTTCGATTGTTTAGGCATTATTTTCGTGACTGAATCAATAAAAGTTATATAATTTTTTGAGTCGTGCTCAGAATTCAGTAGTGTTCACAACCATCTTTTTAAACTACGATTTCTTGAGTGTTTAGTTTTTTCTTGAATTCGCGAGTCGCGAAATTCTGCTGTCCCTATATATACGTAATGTATTATAATGATTAAAGAATAAACAGCTGCCTAGCAACGACATGGTGATACATAAATACTATATAAATGTTTGCGATAATTTATTGCGATCTTGTATGAATCATAAATGTGTTAAGAACAATAATGAAAAGTTTTACTTTTTGCTCAATAGGTGTCACCACATTTCAGTTTCAGTTTATAATTATATTTTAATGATGATGAAAGACCAAGAACTGTATATTTTTGGTTTAATTAATTTAAATACTCAATCGAAACAATTAGAACATTAAATATTTATTATTTAATTTGTTATTCATTATCAATTATGAAACTGTGCTTATTCATTGCCTTTAGCAATTATGACTCAGGCTGGGAAAGAATGCGGTAGGAGTCGGCCAGGGGGCTTAAGTACAAGGTACCTTCCTGCACTTGGCTGAGGAGAAACCTCTATCAGGATGATCGGACCCAGGACCTTGCAGATGCAAAACCATCACTCTACCAACTGGGTTACGCCCACACTAAACAGAGACTGAATACCAAAAATATGTTGCCTATAAAAGTGCAAATTTTGAAACAGACTTCGGTTTGATTTGTTCTAAAGCACCAAAGCGCATAGTATTTAAAGAAATTCAAGTGTAATCTGTAATACTTACTAGTCATGTATTTAAAACTCAAGGCAAAAGCACGTTTTCTAAATATTGGTTCTACAGAATAATAGTATGCATTAACGTATGTGTAAAGTTCCCCAAGAGAAGATACCTAGAGAAATCAGTGAACAGTGACGATATTCTAAAAACAGTTATTACATATACTTTCCTAAAATAAACACAAAGATTAATTCCCAATTCTTGCTTATTCTTATGTTATAAATATACCCATCTCTTCCTTTCCAAAATGCCTAAATTAATAATATCATACACAGCAAAAAACTAAAAACAATTAGCATCCAAAATCAAGTAGTATAAAACCCCTTCCTTTTCCTACCTCAATGCTCAGTCCAACAAAAGCCTTTGGACAGAAGCTAGGTCTTTAAGCTCTTCATCGACATTGTTTACACAATATTAAAAAACTAGCCCTATTGTGTCATAATGATATGGGTTAAATGACAGTAACATAGTTTAATGCTGTACCTTTCCATATAAGCAAGGTGCTGTCAACGTTCGACTGCAACAAGAAATACGTTACCGGAGGCACATCTGGTGAAAGTCATTGTCACTTTTTTTATGAACTTAATAGCTTTGATTTTGTTGGATTTAGCAGGATAGTTTAGTGGTTTAAATCTTGGAATTGTGCAGCCAGTAGCCCGCCAAACCAGATTTCCTGAATTTACAGTGAGCTCTTGTCGATTGCCCGTACATAACCATACTATTTGATAGCAACGATTGCGATTTTTTATGATTAGAACTCACACAAATGTATCGAGACTTTCCGGGCACCCTGTATATTCATGGGCGGATTTATGGGGGGGGGGCATTGCTCCCAGTCATTTCAGATGTCTTTAAATGACCCCCGGAATAGCTTCCACCCTTAAAGTAATTGCACCCCAGGGTCTCCCTCCTAAATCTGCCCATATGTATATTGTAAAATAAAAAAACAAAAAAGTATAAAACAATAACATTCTCTTTACATGTCAAAAGCATATTGTAAAATATAACATTTGCACAGGTGCTACAGAAAAAGTAAAAAAGAAAAAAATATGTCTGAAAATTTTTGTAAAATACTGTTTAAATACTTCGAAGTCCCAACTTCATAGAAATATATTAGTTTGTAATTTTCTCTTCCAGGACTATCTTCATTATAATAGACCAGACTACATCCGAAAGGCAGCAACACGGCGACAGCTTCTGGCGGAATTAGCTCTTGCGATGAGAGAGAAACGAGAAACCCGTCGGAAACTATTAGAGGATAATTTGAAAGAAGATCCGGAGGAGATTATTAGGAAACTGCGTCAAACATCTAAAGCTCCTGATGGTAAGCTTCCCCCCACCACCACCACCAATTCTAATAAGAAAGGTTCAGATTGAATATAAATATTATATAATGTAATGATAATTTCTAAGACTTACGTAGCGGCCATGGCTCACAACTAACACTATTTCAAGTGAACACTCAGATCTAGAAGATATTTATATATTTAAAATCAGCATAAAAAAACTGAGTTTTTGTGTTAAAGATTAGGTACCATTGGCGAGTGGTTGAAGAGGAATTGGCGGGAAAAGTTATGAATAGCACTGTTTGTGGTACGCTACTTATGAATATCTGGCGCTATTTTACACTTAATACCGCGCACTACGGTGATAGGTAGCAGAATGACACTCACTAGTCGCACGTCGCTATACTCATAGTCACCAGGGACCTATACTGGTACAAGTGAGAATTAAGTAGAATCCGTAGAATGGCACACGAATACTTTGTGTAAAACTATTCTCGAGGCATGTGGTTTGAAAGAGTCTAGTCAATTTTAATCATGTATCGGTGTCACCATCTGGATGGCTATAGGTACAACAATGTGCGGATATCAGTGATATCACCGTAGTGCGTGACATTGGGTATTAACTAGCGCCAGATATTCATAAGTGGCGTACCACAAATAATGCTAGTCACAACTTTTACCGCCAATTTCTCTTCAACCACTAGCCAATGGCACCTAATCTTTTACACACATACTCAGTATTTTTTTATGCACCGAGCCGCCGTAGCTCAGTAGTAGAACGTTGGCGTAGGGTTTGGGAGGTCGTGGTATTAACAGTTGTGAACTTTTTCTTCTTACAGCTACACAACGAGTCATATCTCATCGCCAAATGCGGGAACGCACTGAGAAGAATTTTAAGAGGCTGCCTGATTACATGGATAGGATAACAGAAGCCAAACGGAAATCATCGTATCGCACTAATCGGTTGATGGCACAAGTGTTTGCGAAGGTTAGTCTTTATTTGTTTGTAATTGCAACATACTCTGAGCTATCATATAACGTACACAATGTGTCCAGAGCCCGCTGATTTTTTATTCTTTTTCCCTGCTATACCAGTTCTTGATAAGTCGTAGCGTTATGATGCCTGATGTTTCAACTATAACCACGCATATTTACAAAGCGCTAGTGTCAAAGAATCTGTTTCTGTTTTGACCTAGAATGTAACAGTGCCATACTGATGCTTGTCGGAAAATGACGATGGAACGGAGTTAAAACAGATTTTGTTGGGAACAGTCAGAATTCACATGGAGCCAAATCTGGTGAATGCGGAGTGTGTTTCAACACTGAGCTGATTTTTTTTTTTTTTTTTTTTTTTTTTTCTGCGAATTTTTTTTTTTTTTTTTTTTTTTTTTTGCCATA
This sequence comes from Lepisma saccharinum, assembly GCA_022664845.1. NCBI lineage: Eukaryota > Metazoa > Arthropoda > Insecta > Zygentoma > Lepismatidae > Lepisma > Lepisma saccharinum. The sequence goes on along the minus strand of JAGDQP010008443.1, from coordinate 24,292 downwards.
ATAGTGTTTCTATATGCTTGTCTTGGGATGTCTCTGCCGTGCTCCACTCTAGCATTCTTGATCGTATGTCAGTGTGCACAGATCTTCCGTTTGCCCAAACGCTTGGTCACAATTTGATGTGCAAATTTTCCAGCGAATTTCTCGATGGGTCTTGCGAAAACACAACTGTCTGATTGAAGCATTTGACATACTATTTTATGTTTTCGCGGTGCTTCTTTTTGGCGGTGGTGCACATGAAGCACATGTAAGGTTTCCTCTGCCATCACGAAATCGGGTATACCGTCTATAAACGTTCGAACAAAATCAATTTTCAAAATTTTGTGCGTCTCGACATCTGTTTTACCGAGCTTAAAACAAAATTTGACATGGACTCTGCGCCGTTTTCTGACACATCAGTGAAGTACTGTTATATTCATGACCAGAACAAACGATCCAGAGAAGCCTTGGAGAACACCGTGAAATTTTTGGTTGTCATAATAATTGAAACATCAATCATTATGCGGCCTGAGCCATAGTTGCTTAAAGGCTTTAAAATAAATTCAATCAATCATTATAGTGCCAACGATCATTAAGAGATTTTGTTGCAGAAATAATTAAAACAGTCAATCTCTGCGCTCTATGTAATCTAGATTATCTTGGAGTGAAGCAAACATAGCTCTAATAGGCAACAGTTTTGTTTTGGTTTCCCTCAAAGTTCTCGTAGGCCTTCCGACGATCTTGACCGAAATAAATTATTTTTCATTCTAATCACACTTACCGTTGAGGAATAATAATGCCAAAAAAAGGCTATAGTAACCACATGCATTGCGACAATAATCGGCACCAGGCAAATGCCGGGATAGTACCTTCAAATTAAACTCTAGTCAACTCTTTCCCTATCCTGGCCAGAACCTTGGATATGTCACTTATTTACTCACTCTATGGCTAACAGAACTCGCAAGCTCAAGCCAGTTTTCATCACGAACACCTACTTCTCGAAGATAACTTCTAATATTGGCCTCCGAACGTCGTCTCGGTATTCCCAACGGTCTCTTTTCCTCCGGTTTTCCAACCAAAATGGAATATAGTCTTCGTTTTCTCCCATACGAGCTACATGGCCTGCCTAAAGGCCGTAAAATAAATGCAATTCAAATGGGAAATAAGTACTTGAAGAAAAGAAAGGACAAGTGAATAATTCATAAATTGAGTAGAACGTGGTGGCTCAGTGGTAGAACGCTCACCTCTGGTGCTGGGCGTTCTCATTTCGATCCCATCTCATACCATGTGTTCTTTGTAGTAGACAAACACCATGTGCGTGGGTCTCGGGATTCTCTCAGTTTCTTCGTTAAACCATTTTACCCATTCGGCGTGAGCGACAAGTTGTCCTAAAGGTCTTAAAATTATATTCAGATTTATAAATTGAACCTGCTTGCTAAAAATATAATTTAGTTAGTATAAAAGCTTTGTATTTTAATAACATTAATAAAGCACACAATGTACTGTGAACTATAACTGCATTGATCTGTAAGTAAGTATTAATAATTTAAAATACAGTGTAAGTCAAAGTTATGTAAAAATCAGTACACTGACAACTAAATATTTGCAACTTTTGTCTTATTTCATGTTGTGTACGTGTTGGATTGAAATGCCGCGTTGGAGCCGTGAGCAGGGACGCATTTAGGAGTCATAGGCAAAAGTAGTATAATGTTAGGCGGGCCCGGATACACCTTGGACCCCTCCCAAAACTAATTTCTGGATACGTGCCTGACCGTGAGAACATTTCTAGACGCACAGTTTTGTCACGTCGAATTAATCCAAGGCCGGATGCGAATAACATCACAGTAAATACGCCAAGGGTAGCTACTGGTAGAAAATTAGCTAAAGATTTTTAACAAACCAATCAAGATTTTCAATAATATACGAATAATGTATTTTATTCGTGCTAAATTAACAGTAGACTTTGCAAATCCATTTGGCGTAAAACATTTGGAAATCTGGAAAGATTGTAAAATAATGTAGAAAAAAGTTACATACGTATTAGAATTCAAAGACAGGTGTACGGACACATCATAGAAACAGTGCAAATGCTGCAGTGTTTCACATCATTGGAGACAGGGCGGACATTAATAAGGAGTGACCATATACGACAGGGTGTCTGTCTACCATCGTGGAAAACCTGAAATACTCGGGGAATAATATATTTCCCTGAGTATATAATTTCCCTATAAATCTGGAAGACTCAGGGAAATGTATAATTTATGAGGGAAAATTTGGGAAATTTATGAGGTAGACCTGTGCATAGTTCGTAAGAGCACTGCCCCGGCAAGGCGAAGGTCGTTGGTTCGATTCCCACTGCTGATGGGATTTTTTCAATGTGTTTAAATCCTCTTTATATATATATACACTTGTGAAATACCAATAATGTTCAAGGTGCTTGGACTGGGTGGTGTTGGATTAAAAAAAAATGTCATTGCGTATTATTTACATGGTCTACTATACTAAAAAAATCCTTTCGGCAGGCCTACAGGCTGAGGTAGATTTCGAAGTGTTTTTGATTGAATTTATTGGGATAAGTGCAGAATAAAACCACTTTAAGTAAATATACTTTTATCATTTTATTTTTATTATAAAATTATAAATACGGTAACTAATTACCCTAATAGGTTAACTAATTACCGTGCATACTTTTTGTTATTAGAACTGAGTGCAGTGATATTCAAATTGAAATTAACAGGACCAATGAAACCCGCCACCTTATAAAACCCTAACGAAATATAAGCGCTATCGAGAAAGTAGTGATTGATTTATAGATTAATCATCAAGAGCTTTCCAACGTTACCCCACAATGGTTTTAACAATTTCGAATTTCAACCCCCACCCTTACTCGTACCCCCGCAACTCCTGAATCGTTGATGTCTCCGTAAACGTCTTAGGGAGTACTTTAAAGCCCCTCGTACATGATTCAATAAAGCTTGAACAAGAGCGTTGAACAAGCAATTGGATGAAAATGCCGTCACGAGTCAGAGACTCCACACAGGAAATCTCTTGAATTCAAGTCTTCTCATCCAATTCGTCCTATTTAGAACCTGTCCTATTTTTATTGAATTCAACGCAGTGATCTATCTACCAATCACATCGCTGGTGACTTGAACACGTGACAACTGTACTTCCGGAAATCGGAATGCAAAAATTAAAATGTGAACATGGAGCAGTGAATTTTTAAGCCCTTGTTTTTATGATGCGAAATAAAGATATTATCAGAAAATCAAAATAAAATAAAGTATCGCTACAAGAAATTCCATCGCATCTTGCTGAGGTAAAGTGTACCTGATGTTTCTTCTGTAGTTTTTGTACAATCACTATTACAATAGAAATTGATACAGAGGGTTTACTATAATTCCTAATAAAGTTTGTATTGTATTTAGAAGCAAAGATATTAATATTTAAAGTGCCACTGAGTTGCTCATAATTTATGTGGAAAGGTCGAGTTTTTATTTACTGTATGTAGGAAGTTCAAAGCTGCTAAACATAGAAGTATCTGGGTACACTTTACTATACGGCAAAAACAATGTAATCTTTTCCAACGTATGTGAAAGTGTTGTAACTTAATATATAACAAAGTTTCGAGTCATGGAAGTATTAAATTAGAGTGAAATAGCGAAAAGTACTTGGAACTACTTGGGTGCTTCCACGTTGGTGAGCGAGCACATTAAACCGTGCATCGCATATAATAAAAAATCTAACCTTCTTTAACCCGCCTTTGCTTATCCAACATTGTGGCCATGATTTTTGTAGCAAATAATGTGTTATTCATAATACGACGCAATGCTATTAATATTTCGCCGCATCCCTACAATCTGCATGTAGTAATGAACGCAAATAAATCTATTCCGACACGAAGTGTCACGATTAGTATGCCTCCACATGGCGCTATCTTGATCAACTGGAGTGCGTAACGAAATAATAATAAAATATGCATTTTCACTTTGGATTGTTAGTTGTCGTTAGATGTTTATAGAACTGCGTGTAACCGGAAATAAATAGAAATTTATAAGAATTGAAAAGAATTTTGAATAAAGCAATAAAAGGTCGATGTTCGAGGCATCACCAACTACGGAATCGCAGCCGTTAATCAGGTTATTATTTTATTAAAAGCGACGCATATCATGTTTAACATTCACTCCATGTTCCCGCTTTCAACGCAGAAAGAGCAAATCGACTCGTGTGCTCTTGGCTCCTTCACACTTCCGCTTAACTTATCGAATCGTGTACAAGCACCACCCAAGCACTTTCCACACTACTTGAATACGACCCTTTGATTATTCCAGTTGGATCGTGTACGCACTCATCCAACTGCTTGTTCAAGAATTTGATTCAATGTTTATTGAATCGTGTACGAGGGGCTTAATGCAGACAAAGTTTCCCTATAAACTCCATAGGGGCTCATATATATTTTTTTCAAAATTTCAACCCCCTTGGGCCGATTTTTCTCATTAACGAACTTAGCCAAGATATTTAGCCTAGAAATAACATAATACAATTTGGTTCAAATATCTTCAAAATTATGGCCGCTAGCGTGTATATATATATATATACCAGGTGTATAAGCTTAAATCCGCTGTTTTGTAGTCAGCAAAACATATGGTGTGTTCATAGAAAGCACAAAGCAAGTTATTCAAAGTACGTTCCCTCCCTAGCTACACATTTTGCCCACCTCTCGGGCAATTTGTGGATACCACGCCAAAAAAAAAGTCCTGCTCTTTCGAGGCAAAACCACTCATCAAGTCATTTTCGGACGTCTGCATACGAATCGAAGTGCTGCTCAGCGAGGGCGTATCCCATCAACTCAAACAGATGGTAGCCTGTAGGGGCCAGGTCTGGTGAATAAGCGGGATGGGGTACCACTTCCCACTTAAGTGTCTCCAAGTAGTTTTGGACCACTTTTGACGTGTGCGATGGGGTGTTGTCGTGGAGGAATATCAGCTTGTCATGTCTTTGTTGATACTCCGGCCTTTTTTTCACATAGAGCACGGTGCACGTTGATCAGTTGTTGGTGGTAGCGGTGGGCATTGATAGTTTGACCCGGTTGCAACAGCTCAAAGTAGACGATACGCTGTTGATCCCACCAAACACACAGCATTTGGTTTCGAGGAAGATGTTGATGGTTGGCCGGGATCAACCCACGATTTCTGGCGTTTCGGATTCGCGAAATATATCCACTTTTCATCGCCCGTCACAATCCGATGCAGGAACGACTTTCTTCTTTGTCTGGCGAGCAACATTTCGCAAGTGTGTTGCCGTCTCTCCAGCTGCCAATCGGTCATTTCATGCAACACCCATTTTCCGATCGTCTGAACCTTTCCCATGGCACGTAGACGCATGGAAATGGCTGCTTGAGTAACGCCCAATTACTCGGCAAGCATTTGTTGCGATTGGGTATCGTCCTCGTCCAACAGCGCCTGCAATTGATGATCCTCAAACTTCCTGGGCCGATTTTCACGCTTCTTGTCACTCAGGTCAAAATTTTGCCGTCTTTGAACCGACGAAACCGATCTCGGGACGTTGTTTCCGAGAAAGCACTGTCACCATAGGCCTCCACAAGCATTCGATGCTCGTCGGCAGCCGATTTCTTGAAATGGAAGCAGAAAAGCAGAGCTTCCCGCATATGCTCTTTTTCTGGCACAAAACTTGCCATGCTTACGAACGTAACACTGTGTGTTGTTGTCTGCACTTGCTGATTATGTGCACTGATTCGTGTTGCCAGAGGTCTGGCGTGCCCATGGTAGCTTCATACGCTCACGAACGCCATCTATGGGCAAACAACGGATTTAAGCTTATACACCTGGTATATATATATATATATATATATAACATGGCACCGATCTCAATAGGTAGATTTTTTTTCGAAATCTACCTAAAACTCAGGGAATTTGAAAAATAAAAGCAAAGAAAACCTGGAAAACTCAGGGAATTTGAAAAATAAAAGCAAAGAAAACCTGGAAAACTCAGGGAATTTGAAAAATAAAAGCAAAGAAAACCTGGAAAACTCAGGGAATTTCAAGTCACAGGACAAAGTTTATCGGCGTGAACAGCGTTCGTATGTGAATATGACCGTTCTCCAAGGGCAGTACTGTCAGGGGATGTCACAGGAAGCTGTTACATTTACCTCATATCCAAATTAAAGCAACCACTAGCCGTGAAACGTAAGATGTCTCGTCTCCAACCTGTTGGGTGGATGATATTCGATGTCTCTTACCTCATTGTCAGCGTGTTGTGGATGCTCTGGGAGATTACTTGGAGAGTTCCTAAGGCGATATGAGGGAGCTCCCTTTTTTAATGCATTACCATCGTGTAATTAGTAAACACGTGTGCCATTGTATACGTTGGTTTATGACATTTTTAGTACTTTCCTATTTAACCCTGGTACACATGACCTGCACTGTTGATATATTTAGCAGTACCGAGCATTGGCCCCTTCAGTTTGTATTAAGAAATTACGTGCTGGTGCCCCTTCTCAAGAAGAAACTAGTTGCCCCAAGCCTCGTATATGGAAACAAAAAGAAAATGTGGTGGAACTTCCGTCCTATTTTGTAGTCGTGTATTGATGCCTACCTAGTATGTACATACGAGGCTAATCTTTGTTAAAGGTCCCTCATTACCCTCAAATTTCAATTGCGTCGCGACATCTACCACATCCAGAAGAGAAAACATGAAAAGTATTAATTTTAAACTAGTAACCGCTACGGTTCTACAGTAATCGTTAAGGCTTCAAGGCCACCTTGATAGGAATCTGCTGTAATTAACTTTGGGTATGGTCTGATAGTTTGTTTCAGTAGCGCGCAGTGATTTCCTAGCATGTTTTGCATCCCACTAAAACATATCTGTTACGCGGAACAACGTACGTGCTCAGTATATATATATATTTCAAGTAGAGATGTGTAGTTCGCGAACGAACGGTTTTCTACGAACTGGTCTTTTTACTGACCAGTTCGAACTAGTTCAGAGGATTGACAGATTGTGGTTCGCAAGCGAACTAAATGCGTGCGCATCTCATATATATATATAGCTGTAGAAAAGCAGCAAAGATAGAAGGAAAAATATAAAACAGAGAGAGAAAGTTTCGAGAGAAGTGCGCATACGAGAGGGAGGTTTACTGACGAAAAGGACGTTTACGCACTTCACCCCCGTCCCGGTTGTAAACAAATCGCGGGAAATTTCAAGTTCAACCTCGTTCGCTTTTGTGCTGTTTCTCAAGCAGATGTTTTACTCCGTTTCTCTCTCTCTCTCTCTCTCTCTCTCTCTTTCTCTCTCTCTCTCTCTCTCTCTGACTAGAATGGTGGGTGCATCAATGCATCTCTTTCATGACCCTCGTGCTGCTTGGAAGGGAGTGGGCACAGAGGGAAGGAGGTATTGTAACAACACTTCCGCCCGGGGACATCTCTTCCCTTCTAATTTACCGTTATTTGAACTAAAGTTGTAGTTCGGGAACTAGAAACCAGCAGACATCTTGAAGGCTACCACGTGATCAGAAAAGCCCTTCTGCTGCTATAGGGAGACCATCTCGGTCGCGAACTATTGAACTAAACGAACTGGTCTTTTGAACTGCTCTTTCCAACGAACTAGTTTCACTTTGAACTAGTCTTTGAAACGAACTGAACTGCCCATCCCTAACAAAGCGGGGATATAAGTCGCTTATTCGACACAAGCGACACACCCGACTGTGGCAACCGGAGAAATATGCAATAACTTAACACTGCATACAACATAAACATACAGCCTTGTGGGACTAAACTGAAATTCTAAAGAATTTTGGGACAGGAAAATACACGAAGCTTTATTTATTCGAACACAGAGGCCCTCCATCAACAGAGACGATGATTATCATCTTCCTGATATTTGGCTACAACTTCTAAATGCTGCAGACAGCACAACAGCAATCCGAGCAAACACCCAATCAGAGAACAGCTTCCACCACGCAAATCCGATCACGCCATTGGCCCAAACTAACAGCCAATCAGAGAACAGCTTAACACGCACACCATTGGCTAAAGACGACAACCAATAAAAGGACAGCTTTTCTTACGAGCAGCATATAAATACAGGTCCAGTACACCACAAGTCTCAGCTCTGAAGATGTTACCGCTGCATTACCATAGTAATGAAAGCTTAGCTATCCAGGAAAACCTATTCTGGCAGCAATCCCGAGAAAATTGGATTAATAAGTCCCTTATTGTTAATAATAACTTGCGGTATACTGTTAAGGGCCTGAAAATATTAGTACAGTAGTCTGTCATAAGTAAGTCATTGAACCAAACGCAAGTGCAAGCATGGTATAGGACTATAATAATAGTAATATAGATAGAATGATAAGGTAAATTTATGATACAAAGTAAGGAATTTACGTACAGCTTATTTGTTCTACGGGAGAACAAACACACACACACGTATACAATATACACAGTTTTTCGCAATATTTCGGGCTTTAAAAGTCCTTCTTCTTGGTGGTAGAAGAAATAACGGACACGTGCAGATAGAACAAAAGACTTATGACGACAGTGGCACCACGTATCAGACGACGCATCAATTTTGGAGAACAATGGATTGTGTTCTGTAGCGCGTGGAACAATTGGTAACTGTACAGCGTGTAAGTTTGGGATGGAATTGTGGAAGGAAAAGTGTTGTAAACAGGAAACGGAAAGTTTAGAGTTATTGAAGGTTAAAGCCAGGATTTATTTTCGCATTCAAACCATGTATAAAGGCACAGACGGCGTGTTGTGGTGCTGGTCGTACGGGGTAAAATGTGGATTATGGCAACCAGGAAAGATAGGTCAAAATTGGTGTTGGGAGACTGTGTGTGTGGAGGAAGGGGCATCCGGTTTGTTGATAGTACAGAAGTGACGATGGTTGTTAATACGAATGTTAAGAGCGCAACCTGTTTCCCTCCCCACATAAAAGGCATCACAGAACTTGCAGGTTAGGATGTATATTAGAGGTGTGACATGAAGGGGTGCAGAAAATGTTTGGACCCCTGAAGTTTCCCCCGATCCTACTGTTATGTCCTAAAAATTTCCGACCTATATCTTTACATTAACATTTACCAGCTGGCCATAAGGCAAATAAATAGTCATCAAGTAAATGCTTTTATTCTGTAATTTATTTAAGGTTTGGCTAAGAATGATAGTGAACAGTGCGTAATACAAATAAATTTAACAAACAAAGTAGGGTAAATAAGCTACAAATTAACAAATTCCACAAAAATGGCTTGGCTAGTCACTCTAATCGCAAGCAAAGCACGCAACGCAAGCTTCCAAGGAAAGGAGCCCTAACGTTTGTGATAGTTAGATACAGAATATTACTCGTCATTGAGATCAGAACAGGTGGCACCGGCGCTTGATCCCGGAAACCTCCTAATTACAAGCCAAACACACTATCGAATGATCTACCTTGTGTTACAATCATTACTGTCAATGTAATTATATATTTCAGTGAAAATTCCATTAAATTGTTTGATGGTACGGCAATGCCATGCAGTGATCGATTTGTTATAAATTACGAAGGGGAGGGGATCCTAAAACTAGTGGTTGCTGGTAAGTTTCAACATACTACCTGTTTGGGTAGAAATACAAAGATTTTATTCCTGGTTCGGAATCAACAACCGGGAATGTAATCCTCACGCACCAGGGAAAATCCCCTGCATCCCCTTCGGCAAATCGAACACGGTTCCGAAGAGGGGTGAACTAAAACTTAACGCCCATAAAATTCGTTTTATCTTATCTTCCGTAGTGTTGCCGTTGAAATTTCCGACTATTACCGTATGGCTGGCAACACTTTCAAAAGGCACCCATTTTTACTTCTTCGCAGTGAAGAAAAGAACCAACCAGCATGCTTTCTCTTTCCGTAGTACACCAAACTCAATTGGAATCATTATCTTCACTTCCGATCACAGGCGATTCCAGAACGGGCACTTTTGTACTTCCGATTTGACTAACGTAAGGACCAACAATTAACTTACTAGCTCTATGGCTTACGGAACTCGCAAGTTTATCGCCGCAGTAACAAAGGTTCGCCATTGGATTCTATTCTGGGCAACATCAAGCCAGTTTTCCTCTTAAACATCTAATGTTACCCTTCCAACGACATCTCGGTCTTCCCAACAGCCTCTTGCATATCATGCAATAGTAATGTAGACATACCGAATGGTAGTTATAAATAGAAGAAATTCTGAAACGTGACAGGCATGTATCGATAAGTTTCAGTGTTATGGACACGGAAGGTGGTTCTGTGGATCAAACTTCAAAATGATATAGTATTCGTCTGGCTGCAGAAGCAGTACATATGATGGTACAATATGTTGAAGCTTTAGATATGTAAAATAGAATCTTATCTCTAGATTAAGTCTTATTTTAATTATTAATGTTGTTTCAGCAGCAAGGCTATGTGGGATGAAACCTACTGTTGTATGTGGGTTCTGAACCACACTCCAGTCTTAAATCTGAAGCTTTGTGTATCCCTTCTTCTAATCTTCATAACAATTCACAGCGTGCCCAGTACAATCTTTGGTTATGGTATTTTGTTACTAATACACTCTGCCAAGTGCCTGGCTGGAGACTGAATTCCTTATGTATTAATGAAATAAAATGTTGACGTCAGTCCATGGATTTCTTATTTATAAATATAAGTTGGTGGGAGAAAATGTACGAGGACTACCGTTACTGTCAGGAAGGCGGGATTAGCCAGTGTTGTCAGGTTCCTTCTAAATAATTCCCTCAAAATACTAACAGTTTTCCCAGTTTTTTTTAAAAAAAGGAAAAAAAATCCCGCCTGCTAAGTTTAATTTCAAAATTACTGAAAAATTAAATCATAACCGTGTCAAAAAGATTCAACAAAATTTCCCTTTTTCTCTTGTACTCTTCATGTGGCCCAGAATTTCCCGTTTTTCCGGGAAGATTCCCTCCACCTAACAACACTGGGATTAGCTTCCTGGTTTGATTAAATTTGGACTGTTTCACTTACAGGGTATATTGACAGCATAAACGAGTTAGAACTTGATATAAACATGAAGAAATGTACTTGAAACGTAAAAGAATTCTTCTCTTAATAAATACAACAAAAAACTAAATTTAATTATGAACACGAAGAAAATATAAATAAATAAACTTAAGCGAAGCAAATGCCAACCACTACAATAACGCGAAACGCAACGCCACACGGGGGCTCAGAAACAAAAAGCGAGAATATATGACGTAGAAGATTCAGGAGATGGAGGAAAATGGCAAGACAAATAACATACGAGATCTGTAGATTTAATAGGGGACGATATAGATGCACTATAGAAACCTCGGGTCGGGCTTGGGCGGGCCAAAACAGCTGTCTCTTCAGGTTGGACCGGGCTCTGGCCGATTAATTTCAGTTCTTTAATAATTATTGACTTTCGTTAAACGATAATTGGAATAAAGCCAAATGTTGAAGTCTGTGTGCACGTGAAGTGAAAGGTATTACAAACAATGCAATAATTACAGTTGGTGTTGCTTAGCGGCTCCACTTTCGCTATAGAGGATTAGTTATTCACCTGGGCGTTGACCTCAGTCGCCCTTCCCTCAATGAATAACAAACAACAGTATGCGTATTGAAGCTTCCTGTGATGATCCGCGTCAATACCAGAATATGGTCAATCCAACCACTGGATCCCAGGGGGTGAACAACACAGTCAGGATTGTCGTCTTGATATAAAAATGAAAGGAAACCGCACTCTTTGTTCTTCTCTTCACTTCACCGACCCACAAGAAGAAATAGTGGATGAAATAACGGTTGCAGTCTTAAAAAATATATCGGACCAGGCTCGGGCCGAAAAATTCGGCCCGTGCAGGTCTCTAATGCACTACAAAGTAACACCGATTACTTACTAAAAGCGAGCGATGAGATAGGTCTACAGGTAAACATAGATAAAACAAAATACATTAAGCCGAAACACTGGGAATGAAGGAAATAGATACATAACAATTAAGAATGAGAACATACAGAAAGTAATCAAATGTAAATACTTGGAAGCATATATAACAAGCAAAAACGAGGTCACGGAAGAAATAAAAAGCCGCTTAGTATCGGGGAACGCGTGTTTCTATTCAGTCCAAAAACTTCTAACATCGCGATTAATATCAAGGAAATTGGAATTGAAAATATACAGAACGGTTTTTCTGCCGGTTGCGAAAGTTGGAGTACGACCCTGGCAGATGAACATAAATTACGTGTGTTTGAAAATAAGGTTTCGAGAAAGATATACGGGACGAGATGACTGAAGAATGGAGGAGACTGTATAATGAAGAACTCCACGGACTGTACGATTCACCCGATGTTGTAAGAATAACGAAATCACGACGATTAAGGTAGGCATTCCAATGTAGCTCGGGTGGGGGAAAAACGAAGATTATACTCTATCCTGGTTGGAAGGCCGGATGGAGGGAGACCATTGGGAAGACCGAGACGTCATTGGGAGGACAATATTAGAAGAGATCGTCGAGAAGTAGTTGTTCGTGATGAAAACTGGCTTGATCTTGCTCAGGATAGAATCCAATGGCGAACGTGTTACTGCGGCGATGAACTTACGAGCTCCAATAAGCCATAGAGTAAGTAAGTAAGTACAGTTATACCTGAAAACGTTATGCGATATGTGCTGCCATCTTTTGAGCTTTCTTTCAGCAGTAGCCAATGCGAGGAATTTTGCCTGTTAGCCCGAATTGGCGGACAAAATGGACGGCAACAGCGAATATTCTTTATCCGACCTTTCCAGATACTTTGTATCAGAGGAACATTAAATTGCCTACTTCCAGGGTAATTCATAACGCCACCAACAACATAGAAAGGACCGTTTGGGAAGTCTGGTTCACAGGTTTAAGAGGTCCTGCATTATAAATACTAACCAGGGAAATTTACGTAAAGCTTGGACTTCATTTATTGAAGAAATACTTAGTATATGTAAACAATATCTTTCCATATACTTCTATTGTTTTACTTTTAAGGTTTATAATTAAACACACACACAACATGGTACACATTTCTACATTTCATACACATTTCGATCAAGATAACAGTAACATATTCAATAATAGACCCAGGATGGCCAAGGGGTGTTAGCACGCTCGCTTTTTGTGCTGTGGGCATGGGTTTGTTATGTCCCGCGGAACGAAGTGGTTCGGCCTACTGGACGAAAAACTGTAGGTCCCGTCCTTAGAAGATAACCAGCTCGTTTATGGTGTTAATATCAATTCAAACATTCAGTGATCCAATGTCTGTCTGTTTGAACACGAATTAAATTGCATGCGTGCATTGATATCAACAGAATTGTGCAAACGTGTTCCTTGAGTCCGGCGCAGAAGTTTTACATACTGTAAGTCATCGGAAGTGACTGTGCCGCGATCTGATTAATAAAAACAGTAATTTTTATTGCTTATAACAATGGAATAAATACATTGTTTACATTTTTAAGTTAAAACAACAATCAAAAATAATTAAATACTTTAGATTTTTAATTTAAATATGGATTGTTGTAAAATGTTTAGATTTAATGTGTTAAAACATTGTAGTAGTATTACTATTAGTGTTGTCAACTTATTTTACTCACCCAGCACCAACGGGCGGGTACTTGGTAGAAGTCGAGGTTAAGCGAGTGCCTTAATTTGTGACTATGGGAACGTGGAGGTTAGGTAAGGTTATGTATCTTTACACTTTCGTTTCTTTGTTTAAAAATGTGTGAAGATACATAACCGTAACTAACCTCCACGTTTGGCTGGTATAATCATATAATGTTGTTCACTCTAACGTTCTAAGAACATTTCAAAAACAATTGAATTCAAAACTGTTTATAGGTGCAAAGGTGATAACACTCTGTAAATACCTTAGTGTACATACAGTTGTACTTCGTTTCTTTCACTTACACATATTTGCATGTACATATACACGAAGGTTAACATACGGCTTCTTTAAAAATCTTGGTACACCTGAAGAAGCTCCTAGGTTAAGGAGTAAAAAGCTTTGCCTTCTGAAGTATTGAAATTGGTGAGACCAGATAACCAAGGTTGGTTTTCTTTTAAGACTATATGTATTTATGCAATCATATGTTCAATGATATGTAAGTATATGAAAACTAATTAAGTAGTATGAGGGCAACTTAAACTCCATAGTAACGGTAATATAATTCAGCAATCAGATCAGGTGCAGCCCTAAGATTTTTGTGTTCGTTAGTAACCAAAAAGTTCGTGCGGTTTTCGACAATCAGAAAAATAAAGGTACACAGAAAAATATCACTTACCGTTAGCCCTCAAAACTAATCCCCATCGGCATCCAGCACCTTTTGCCAACGTTCCTGCAGCTGCGCAGTGGTACCCTGGCGGTAAAACTGGGGAGTATTGGACGCAAAGAAAGTCGCGAGTGCCTTTCGCAAGTCTTGTCTCATTGGCGAAGAATTTCTCATAAACGTGGTTGTCCAGGAAACCGAAGAGGTGAACGCAAGGTTCGAGGAGTACATTGGATGGGACAATATCTCACAGCTAAGTCTCTGTGTGGTATCCGTGGGCACCCACAGCCTGACATTGTCAGCAAGAAACAGCACACCCTTGCGATTTACCAATACTGGCTCCTTCTGCTGCTATGCCTGTTGCATACGTTCCAACTGTTGCGAGTACATGTCCGCAGTGATGGTTTGGCGCGGTCGTAGCAGCTTGTAGTGCACCACTTGGCGACCAGTTCACCAGATACAGAGCATAATTATGCGTAAGTATAGAGGTGGTCTTGTGGTGTAGGCACAGGATCCTGCAGAGACAACCAATGTCTGGCTCGCTTGTGAGTCTCATACAGGACCCACTTTTCGTAACTGGTTAGCACTCGATTGAATACGGGTGCGTTGCAGTGCCGAGAAAGCAACGACAAATAGACTGTCACTTGTTGGCTTCCAACAGTATGGCGTACCCACTTTTTCAGCTTATACGCATTCCTTACGCGGTGCAGGTGAAGTCTGTTTTATCAGAAACCTGGACGCTCGGCAAGCTTACCATACGTTTGACTGCTCTCCTGCTCTGTGGACGCCCATTGCGGGGCTCATCACACAGGAGCAAATCTCCCGACCTAAATTTCTGGAACCAGTGCGTGTCGGTGTGTGCTGTTACATCATTAGTACCAAAGGATTGGCGTATTCGGATGCGGATAAACCCACCTTAAAGTCATAAAACAGACAACCCCGAACGAACGCGTTGGACAACTCCATTTGTCTTCGCCACTACTCGAGCTATGACTGTTGTGAGTGCGCAAAGTACTCGGAGTTAATGTTCCCACCCCGATCGCTTTTACAGCATCTAAGGCAACTTATTTCTGTATCAGTGATCACATCTTCCCTTGCGACGTCAAAAACGACAAGAACTATTTTGGTTACCTTGTATATACATATTTTTAGTTTATAATTATTCGAATCGCTGTTACTGACGAAACTATGACTGTTTTCTTTCCTCAGAAGCTGCAGACTAGAGCACTGAAGGGTAAATTGGATCTGAAAAATACAGTGAGCGTTCTTTCAACTTTTTCTTGACAATAGAGGGAGGTTTTCAACCAGTAATGCTGAATATTGGACTGTTCTAGCATCGGTCTCCAAGAAAACCATTACAAGTTTCCCTTCCATTATGGTGATTACGTTTGGTGGATGTGCATGATGGTGTACTGAGATAAGTCGTATTGTGTGTTCCTTACTCAACGGTGTTTGGTAAATTTTTGTCTTGATTTTTTTTTAATGAATTTTTCTGACGAGTTGCTGATATAGCAACAAGTAAGAAAGAAGTTGGAATTATCCCAACGTTTTTCGAGTTTTGTACAAGCTGTATTTTGTATTATTTATCTCAGGAAATGCTGGATGTTCATATAAAATCGTAAGTTTGTAAATTTTTTTCTATATATATATGTATAAAATGTGTCTGACTTTTGTAATTTGTTATATATATATATATATTGTAATATAACTAACAGTCTTCTATTTCATGTTTTAATTTATTACGGACCTGCGTTTAACCTTTAATGGACCACGAAATACGTTTGGAGTAGCCATACCAG
This sequence comes from Lepisma saccharinum, assembly GCA_022664845.1. Taxonomy (NCBI): domain Eukaryota; kingdom Metazoa; phylum Arthropoda; class Insecta; order Zygentoma; family Lepismatidae; genus Lepisma; species Lepisma saccharinum. The sequence continues at coordinate 8,224 of JAGDQP010008443.1, read as the reverse complement.
CTATACTTGAGTAAATGTAGCCACAGAGCGTAATAATATTGGACAGAATTTAAATATTATTGTTGTAGTCTGAGGTTACAACAATTGAACAAACGATGATTTGAAAAATACAGAGAAAAAATAATTACTACCGCGATTATGAAACAAACCCGTGTTTCTGATTGCTGGCCGCGCCTCCACATACACAAAACGTCGGGTGTGGTTGTGGGACCGCGGTGGCTTAATGGTAGAGCGCTCATCTCTGTTGCTAGGGGGTCATCGGTTCGATCCCTGCTCATGTTATGTAGGCTTTGTGGTGGACAAACACCGTGTGCGTGGGTTTTCTCGGGGATCTCCCACTTTCTTTATTTCACCAATTCATCTCATCATCATCCATCCTGTCTGAGCCAAAGTTGCCTAAGGACCTTAAATTTTAAATTCAAATTCGGGTGTGGTTGAGATAGCTTAACGTTGTAGATCACCCCCGCCATCTTGGTACGCACTTTCCATTGATTTACATGGGAATTGTTTTACTCGTCTTATATCTTTCAGGAGCATACTTTTAACTTCTGTTTTCGCCCAATTTATCGTCATGTTCTCTTTTACTCATGCTATTTCATAGGAATGTAATATTTTACACACGAACAGTATAATTTCCCGTTAACATATTGTGATTTATATAGCACACTATTAATAATACATTATGCTTATATATTTGAAGGAACTTCACAAACCAAAACTATACAAGTGTCAAAATAACCACCAAGACAAATTTTGTGAAAACAGAACTTAAATATTCTACTTCCGAGAGGCATAAAATGAGTAAAACATTTCTCGTGTAAATTAATGGAAAAGTCATACCAAGATGGCGGGGGTGATCTACAACGTTAATGTAGAGCAGTCGGTCGGCAAGCTCTTTCCCAGGCAACGATAAATATTTTTGTGTATTTTCTAACGTACGTAAGATCTCTGTGTAAAGGATTTAAATGTGTAACTGAATCAGTAATTTCGAAAAGGCTGTATTTGCACCACTGAAACCGAAAAATGCAAACGTATATAAAGAGTGAAAAGGGAAAATACTTTGAAACTCCATACTTGGGCAATTTCGAACTAGTGTTCCCATCTATATGTTCCCAAGGTGTACTACCTAGAACAATTGTTGCTCACATTAAAACAGTGTTTAAACAATTAAAGAGTAGAAATACCAAACGTTCTAAGTGCCATTTATATATATATATAAGAAAGCACTTATCTCGACAAATGTTCGATGTGCCCACCCGTGTCCCACACTTTTTCCAAGGTTTTATTTAGGTTTTTGCTTTCCCTGTAAAATTGTAAATTTGGCACTTAGAACGTTTGGGATTTCCATTCTTCAATTCAGTGAGTTTGAATGGGACTTGAAAGTTTTCATATTTTTGCCAAATGAGCCCAGATGGCGTTTCATCATTTACGAAAAAGCCGAGGTTAAGAAATTTTTCGACATAATGGCTTTTTCAAAATGGCCAATTCAATTAATGTTGTACTATAACATAAAAATTGAAATTAGACCGGGGACAGTAATTAAACGGTTAATAAATTTTTCATTAATGTGTGTGATTTATTAGCGATCTCCAGATACAGCTCAAATTCGTCCATTTTACACTGGATTTACTTAACAAGAAGAACAAGGGAAGGATTTTGGAAGGAATCTGTCCTGGCTTTTTTCAAGGTACCATCACATCAGTTGCCTGTTCTGACTGATGGAAACAAGGGAAGATCACAGTCAGGATAGCCGGCATAGGGAATCGAACCCGGGTTCTCTGAGTGAAATTTAAAGCGTGCTTTGTAATTGTAAGCTAAAATTTTAATGAACCGAAAACCAGTGTATTTTTCCTCTTTCAAAATTTAAACACAACTAATGCTTGAAGATGTCTATCTCATTAAATCTAGTCTTTGTTCTTATAATCCACAAACACTTTCTTCTTTTGACGTACGTATCTAATACCATAGACCTCATAATAGGTAGACTTAGCACGCTTCCCCATTTCTAGCTGCGAAAAAGCTAATGGGTTTTTGTACAGGAGCACGTGATTTTGAATCCATCCGCTAGGTTGCTCTGGCATCGAGCACATAATAGAATATGAGGTCGATGCCAGTGCAACCTAGCGGATGGATTCAAAATCACGTGTTCCCGTACAAAAAAAAAAGTTTTAGCGCAGCCAGAAATGGGGAAGCGTGCTAAGTCTATCATATTATGAAGTCTATGCTAATACCCACTAACAAGATGGCCGTCTCACGATCGAAATATGAAGATTTGAAATAGCGTTATTAATTAAATAAGCCTGCGGAGTCTGAGTTCGATGTTTCTTCGTAATAAGGAAACAATCTAACTTGACTTTAACTAATCCTTCTTTCTCTCTTTACTACTTACTCGACATTTTGTGTGTGTAAGGAGAGACTTTTGAGCGTAACAAAACATGAGCGCGCTTCTTTTAAAGATAATACGGAACAGTTTAGTTCAGTTTAGGGTCCCACCTTACCACCCCCGCCTCTTTGCATCCTTTGCACAAGCCGAGTTGTGCACTTCCAAGGGCGTGCATCACGAACATATTTGTTCTTCTCGCCTTGGGGCAGGCGTGTCCCTAGAGATTCTTGGATTGCCGGAGTTCCGGCATTCCAAGAAGCTCCTATGTTCCTTCTGTCAGAGACATCAGGTGTTACGGGACGGACTTTGGACCAGGCGTCCAGAATGTTCTCCTGGTCTAAGTTCCCTTAATAGAACTTACTTGCTTGGGAGGGTCCCTACCTATTATTTTCTTTATTAACATATAACACATAAACATATATTACAAATATTAGAACAATACATTGACTAACACGTGGACAACACATAGACAAGACAAACATAAACTTGGTTGGCTTCTTCTTCTTTTGGCCTCTTCTTCTAACCTGCAACAGAGTAGGAAGGAATAAGGATAGGTGCGCGTGGATTAGGTGGTGTTCCACAAAGTTTTTGTCGCCTCCCTTTCCTTTTGATTGGTGTCCACTTCCTCCTCGTCACTATGTTAGTTCCTCCTGTCTCACTCTTGCGCTCGGTTAGTTATGCCTCTTATTTCGCTGTATTCTACTTTCAATTCTTCACACTCAATCACTCACACTTACACCGTGGCTAGCTTTCGATTTGTTCGCTTTCATTTCTGGCTTCCAGAAAATTAGCGTTTTTCCACTAAATATGTACACTCGTCTCTTCATACCACACTTCCAAATTCTTCCACCACCACACTTACACTAACTCACACACACTTAGCGTCTCTTGGGACGGAGTTCCGCCTCAAGGCGCCGAACTTTTCCACTGGGTTCCAGCGGAACATTCATTCTCTATTCACCACTTCATTTCTGGCTTATATATTAAATTACGTGTCTCTATTGTTTTGTGGTCTATTTATACGCGGTTGACGCGGCTGCAACGCGGGTGCGCGCACGCGGCGATCCTTTTATTGACCCAACGTCCCCATATCTTAATCTGCATTATCCTTGTTGTTTTCATACGGGGCGGTCCACGCCGTTAAGGTATTTCCTCTTGTAGTAGTTTGAGACTTTGTGAGTCAGCTCCCTGAGGGCCGTCACCAGTTCCGGTGTTCGCAGAACCTCCGTGACGGGCGTCTCCCCCAGGAGCTGTCTTTCTTCCCAAACTATGTTTCTTGTTTCCATACATCTTAGTACGATGTGTTCTGGCGTGGCCACCACCCCGCATATATGGCACATATTATCTTCTACTATTTTCATTTGGTGTAGTTTCTGTCGGTAGGGGCCGTGACCAGTCAAGTAATGCATAAGGCCTCCGGTGATCTCAAGTTCCATGCCCATTCTCTCCTCAATATCTGGAAAGAATCCAAAAAGTCTTCTTCCCTTTTCAGTCTCCTCCCATAACTCCTGCCATGCATTGACTATTATGGAATTGATTTCTAATTTATTCTCTGCTTCTTGGTGCAGTATTTTGGATACTCGTTCTTGGTTTCCTTTTTTGAGCCAATACATGGCACCCAGTTTCTTCACCTGAAGATGCATTGGCGGGACAGCCGACGCCACCTGGAGAGCCTCTACCGGTGTTGTTCTATATGCGCCAAACAGTCGCAGTAGTAGTTGTCTATGTGATCTATCAATTATTTGTCTTTGTCTAATATCATCCATTCTGTGGCCCCAGACGCTAGCAGCGTAACCTACAATCGATCTTATAATAACATCGTGGTACGTTCGTATTATTTTAATTGGAATTTTAAGGTCTTTTGTTGCGATGTTTACCAATTTATGTGAAACTTTTATTGCTTTATTTTTTATTATAGTTGTATGTTCTCTAAAGTTAAGTTTTTCGTCTAAGGTTATGCCTAAATATTTTAAGTGTCTTTCCCTTTTTATCGTTTTATCATTCACTTTTATAGTTGGTCCTCTATTGAAATTAAGGTTTCCTTTAAATAACACATATTTGGTTTTTTCTGATGATATTGTTAACTTATAATCTTTGCACCACGACGTCATTTTGTCTATTACTTCATTTGCTTTGTTTTGTAGGTCCAGTCGGCTGTTACCCTTAATCACGACCGCCAGGTCGTCGGCATATCCCACCACTCTTTCCACCTGCCGCATTCCATCCAGCATTTCCAGGCACGGTTGGAAGGCCAAGTCCCAAAAAACCGGGCCTAGCACCGAGCCTTGCGGGCAACCTTTTGTTGGCATCTTAGCCACGACGCCATCCGCCGTCTCTACTTCTATTAGTCTATTTACAAAGTAGTTTTTTACAACTTTCCACAATTTGCCATGCAACCCGATTTTCTTTAATTCCCTTAACAAGGAAGGCCACCACAAATGGTCGAAGGCCCCCATAATGTCAAAGAATATCCCAATTGTGTATTTACAATTATCTTCTTTTAGCTGATATATGCTGTTACATAGTTCATTTATGGCGTCTTCCGTAGACTTTTTAGAGCGGAAACCGTATTGTAATTTACAGGTTGATAGGTCTATTCTTTTTTCATTTATTTTTTGTGCAATTATTCTTTCAAATATTTTACTTATTGTGTTCAATAAACAAATGGGTCTATAGGACTTGGGACTGCGTTTATCTTTGTCCTCACTTTTTAGTAGGATTATTAAATTTGCTTTCTTCCATGGTTCCGGAAACACTTCTTGATTTATGCATTCATTAAAAAGCCTAGTTAGGTATGGAGTCCATATATCTGCATTAATTTTGAATATTTCATTTTTTATGTGATCTGGGCCCGGTGCTTTCCTTTGTTTTAGGCTTCTTAGGATTGCTGCCACTTGATCGTTTGTAACCACTAGGTCTTCTGGGTTTTCTGTTTCATTGTTTGGTACTTTGTTGGCGTCATTTCTGATTCTTCTATTTTCTTCGTTATCGTCCTGAATACGATCGTCGGGAAAAAGTTTTTCATACAGAAGTTCGATTGTATTTTTCCAGTTCGTTGTGTATTGACCTTGGTCGTCTTTTAGTGTGTTAAGTGCACCTTTAACCTTTATCTTAGACATAATTATCTTGTAGGGCATTCCCCATAGATCCAAATTTAGATTCTCTTCCACGAAATTGTTCCATGTTTTCTTCTTGGTTTCTCGGAGTTCTTTTTCGAATTGCTGCTTGATGCTTCTATAGTTCTCTAGTCTTCTTGCTCTTAGTATATGGTCTCCAGCCGCCCTATAGCTCTTTCTGCTGGCCTTCATTTTTCTTCTTAGCTTGTTCAGGTTCTCTGTCCAAAATGGCTTCCTTTTATGATTTATATTTTTTACTCTGGGTGTTGAATTTATTATGGCATTTCTTGTAGCTATTTCTAAGTTGTTTGTTAGCTCTGTTAGGTTACAGTTTCCTACTATTTGTGGAAGTATCAGGCCATCAACAAATTTTTTCTTGTTTAGTTTATTTACATTATAATTAAGTTTAGTGATTTCCTCTGGTTGTTCTTTACTATTTTGGTTTCTTTCGTAATCAATAGCGAAGCGGACGGCGCCGTGGGCACTTGTGGTTGCATATGCGTCAACGGTCCAGTCATACAAATGCTTATATATATTCCCCCTTGTCATTGTTACGTCTATATTTGTTTCCACTCCAGCCCTGCCCCTGAAGGTTGAAGGTTGTCCTTCTCTGTTCACGACTGTTAAGTTATGTTGTTCTATCAGGTCCTCAAATAATTCTCCGTGTTGATCAGTCACAGGGCAGTGCCAGAGTGGAGATTTAGCATTAAAATCTCCCAAAATGATCACATCCACATTATATAGTCCATTGAGAATATCTTCTATTCTTTGTACAAAGATGTCCCGTGGAAGGGAGAATTGGCAGTATATATTCACTATTGTAATTTTGTGGCTTCCCTTTCTCAAATCCACACATAATGTCCATTTATCTACGTATTTTAGATGCACCAAGGCTTCTATATCTTTGTTAAATACCACCACCGCTACCATAGGATTGGGATCCTCTGGCAGTATTGTTAAGGCATCCGTCGGCATTCCTATGAGTTTTCCCCTGTACGTGTAAGGCTCCTGCATACAAACTACGTCCACCTCTTCCTTTTCGCAGTAATTTCTGACTTCGGAAGTTGCCAGTTTCGATCTGTCCAGGTTGATTTGGACCACCTTCAACATGCCTACGGTTGTCTAGTGTGGACGTAGCAGGCAGGAAATTTCTCGACCGGATTAAATACATTTCGTCCATATGCCATAACAAACTGCCTGTAAACGTTATTCATCTGAAATGACTCCTTTCTCCTCTCAAATACTTTGTCAATTAACTTCAGCAAGTCCTTCGGGTCGGTAGTGATTCCGTTTGCTCTAAGACTGATTTTATCAACTTCCTCGATAATCGGGAAGGTTATTGATTTGCCTTGTAGATGAATATTTCGTACTACTATCCTGAGAGCCGCCGTCAACATCTGTGGTTCCTCCAGTTTTGATAAATTATAATTTAGGTGTAGATCCTCATAGAATTTGTTTGGGTTGAAGCTTAGGTTACTTCTATCTTCCTTCTCTACCAATTCTCCCTCTGGTCTCTCTTCCTTCAGGGTTCCCTGCGCCTCCGGCCCCGTTCCAGGTCCCGCCTCAGCTTCTTCCTCCACCAGGGTTATCCTCTGCTCTTCTTTTTTCCTGTAAAATCTTGGGATCCAGAATCTCCATGTTTTTCTCTTTTTCCTGGGGTTGGGTTTTTCCTCTGTTCCTTCTATTTCATCGGTGTTCATTTCCTTGTCCTCTTCTTCACTCTCTACTGTTGACAGATCCATAGTTTCCTTTTCTTTTAAATCCTTATACTCATTCTCATCATCTTTTTTTGGGTTGATGTTATCCATTACTTCTGATATGGTTCTAAAGAGGGCCTTATCACTGATTATCATTTCCAATCCAATATTCTTTATTTTATTTTCCCAATCTTTTATTTTTCTTAGAACCATATATGGATCTGCTCTCCAGAGGCCCATCCCAATTGCCGGTATTGTAATTTTCTTTCTGATATTTCCCTGTAGAGCCGCCAGCAGTTCCAAAGTCAGACTCAAGTCCTCCAAGAAATCCTCCCTGGATGACTTGACATGCACAAATCCACAGCCATATCTATTCTTGGATAGAAACATTTCGAGGTTCTGGTTATCACGAACGTTTATGATTTCATGATCCATCTCCTCCAACTCAAATCTGTCATGCGACAAGGCTATCATTTGCGCAAAACCCCTAGGGAAGGTCTGCAGTTCAGGATTTATGTAGTGTATGACGATTTGGTTACTTTCTTCAAAGTTAATATG
>JAGDQP010008442.1:15623-62937 GCA_022664845.1 Lepisma saccharinum | reverse complement strand
CTTAATGGCTGTAAGTTCTTATATCTTGCAACCGAAAGGAATGAAATGTATACCTGTTTATCTAAAAATTACCCAAATTATGCTAAACGAGCCTTTTCTGAATCTTACGATCATTGGAGCAAGATATGAGTATCCTTGGTGGCCTATTCTAATGGCGACAGTCGGTCATAAGTGTGTGGTGAGAAAGCATTGAATTTTCAATTCCCTTACCGTTCGGTGGCTGTAAAGAGATCAGAATAATATTACAGTTTCGTAAGTGGCACGTCTTTTGCGTGAAATTCATTGTATAGGTTGTTATTTATTTACAATATTGTCCATATTTGTCACGGGTAAAATCTAGGTATAAGCTTTAACTGAAGTAACTAAAGAAAAGATGTATTACGTCAAGTGTGCCATTATTGAAAATACACCTAAAACGTTCTGTATTGTGAGACAGACAGTATATCTAAAAGTTGCACAAACAAACCATCAATATTACAGGCTAATAGAATGTCGCCTATCGTTCAATCAACTTCAAGTATATTGGTTTGATATTAACGACTTATTTGTTATTTCCCATTTATATTTGCTTTTCAAGGACAAATTTCCAAATGTCCTTTCGAAACATATATTTGTTTCCTATATGTATTATTATTCCGCATTGATCTTTACACAGTCATTCAAGCAATAGACTGCAAGAGGTTTTGCATATTTTCTAAAAATAGGAATTTGCATTCATATTGTTGATGGTATCATAAATTACTTTACACGTTTGAGAAGTAGTAATCAATTTCATGCTTTATTCATTTTGTCTCTGCCTTCATTCTCACTTAAAAATGATCTGGTTGATATAAGAAAATCACTTCACAAACGCTCTATTTATTCTCAGCGAGCGAATATTAACTGCATATTAGAGTAGAAATTCTGTGAATCCCTTTTCGTCAATGATTGTAAGTATTGTATTAATTGCATAGCTTCTACATTTTAAAACAAATTGTTACAAATACTGTAGAGACTAATTCAACTGACCCCTCTCTCTCTCTCTCTCTCTCTCTCTCTCTCTCTCTCTCTCTCTCTCTCTCTCTCTCTCTCTCTCTCTCTCTCTCTAGCTCTTCATATATATCTTTATGATCGACACTTAATTGCAGTAAGAACGACACTTAAGAGTGTGCACACAATTCACTGCGATTTTGTTGACCTCGGCTAGTAGGCTATATTAAATCAAGATGCCTTAAAAGGATCCACAGAAATGGTGTTAGAGACAAAATACGAACGTATCCTTACACAACCTCTTACCGATAACTATATAATTAATCATCCAATATTAGGCCTTGAATTTGTTTCTTGAGTACCAAAAATTATTTATGATTTCAGTTAAATTCCATCCATTTTGATTAGAATGTGCTTCTTTATTTACTAATCATGAAAAAATATAGAAGTACGGAATGTTCCAAATGTCACGCAACCAATTCTTTCATAGTAAGTAAAAATAAACTAAATTACATAGAAATATCGCTTTTGGCTGACATCATATTGTCGTATCTCCTATTAACTTCGTATACGACAATATAATCCTCAGGTGACGATATATTGGACAATATTAAAAATCATTAACTAACGAAACATTAATCATTATTTAAAAAATGTTTTCAAGGTCTAAAAGAATTACAAACTGTGTATATTTTTGCACAGAACTTCAAACAAAGTATACTGGTTACAAAGTTTGTGGCACAAATCATTGCTTGTAACATTTGTCGCGTTAATAGGGAGAATGCGCATGGGCGGTCATCGAACTTGAGAGATAAATCTGTATCTAAAGACTGCAGCATTTTTGCAGGCGAATTGGTGGCGTATGCCAAAAATGTAGTTTAAAAAAATACAATGGAGTATGGCGGAGCGGAGTGATACTGGTGGTTGTGTTTCACATCAGTCTACCTCACTATTTTATTTTCAACGAAAAACGGAAAATTTGAAAATTCTAGGAAACTTGAGCTTGACTACTCCCATTAACCCTGCGAAAAGGGAAAATTATTTATCTTCTCTTTCACTATTTATGTGTCCTGAGCAACTCACGATCACAATCAACTCCCACTTTAAGTTTCAGGATTTCCGAGTGTAATGAGGTGGTCAACTTTTTTTGACATTTTTAACTGTCTTATTTGGTTAAAAAATGACGTAGTGAGCTAGACAAAAGTAAAATACATCCCCAGTGTCACTCCACATCAACATTGTTGCCATAGTGCACTGTCATATAAAAAATATGCATTTTATGAATACACCACCAATACATCTGCACAAAGCTTCTAACCTTTTAGATAGAGATTTTCTTCTCATGTTCGAAAAGTAGCTATGCAGATGGTCTAGCGACGCCAAGAAATGTTCCAATCTGTTAAATATATAAGTTGTGTGCAGGAATAAACAGTTCGCAAATAAAATTAAGTTCTCTGGAAACATGTCTTAGTAACTGATGTTCCGTAAGTTAATATATTTGTAAAACTCTCAAGATGTAGGGTTATATTTCAGCGTAAAAGCAATGTGCCTATGTATTTGACTTTAATAGTGAAATGATATGAAACACCATTCCATTCAAAAGAATACACCAAACTTGGTGAAAGGCATTGGAAGAAAAGCAACAGAGTCCAAGAAGTGAAAAATGTTAAGGGGAAAGAAACTTCGCAACACCGTTGATTTTTCCTTTAGGTTTCTTAAATCGCCCACAACATTTCTTTCAATTACTTATTCTAGTTAACAATTTTCCAGGTTTAAAATACATATCAAAACCTGAGATTGACAATAATTTTGTTTTCATATTTGAAGGTTACAAAGAAAGAAGGGGGATGATCATGAAAGGTGGTTTCTCGCAACACGCATTTTAAAGTGTAAATCTCTAAAATTCACTTCCATGTATTGGATATTCTGACACCGATCCAGGGTTTGGTCCCTACTGTTGCAGCTTATGGGCAACAGCTGCAGTTTTACTTATCGTACTTCCCCCTGACGCACACGAAGTTTCTTTACTGTTATTTCTCTTTAATGATCCCCCGTAAAGGTTTTATATTTTACATTGTTAAAAAATAAATCCTAATGTCTTTCTTCATTAACACATATTTAACTATCTAATATAACGATAGTTTATATTAGAAACTTGAGGAAAGAAGAGGGAGAAAACTAACAGCGAATGGAGCATTGCCGCTCGGTTCACCAAGTTTTCAAATTGATCTTATGGGGTTTGATGAATCCCCACCAAAGTTGGTATGAACATTATTGGACACACTAGAAAAAATACTATGCAAGTTCTCACCCTCTAACAGTTCCAGTGTTGCCAACGATTTTTAAATATTGTGGGCAGATACTGCTGGATTCGGCTAGTTTAAGTTAATATAAGTTACAGATACAACCAGATAAATGTAAACACTAATAAATACTTTAATTGTCGTATAATAGGCTTTTAGCACTGTAGATACCTTTTACAGTGCCATCATGTATGTAAGACTATATACTCACCATCCTACAATAAGGTAATTTTATCACTCTAAAAATTATTTTCATTTCTTCATCTGATTTACTTACATTTAACTGCTAATATTTTAAACTCAGTGAGAATGCCAAAAATTACATATTCGTACAAAGAATAAAGCTATTATAATGCTCAGTTTTATTTAATATAGTTTTATTACCATCTTCTTATTTGTTTCCTGTAGGTTTGAAAATATATGTGAGAAAATGAAGCAAGGATTTGTGCTAATTGTGACCATAATGCAAACGAGCGCATTGTCAGTGGCTGTAACACAGGACAAGAACATAATATTTCTGAAAGCCGTTAAGACACTACTTGAGTCGCAGATCTATGGAAAGAGTTGTACACTTGTATCAGACGAGATGGATGTGCTTAAAGGGACAACCGAAGAAGTAAGTCAGGGAAGGTATCCACTGTTAAGATATACATATCTGAAGAATGGCACCGAATCAGAATATGAAACCAAAGTTTTTCGTGATATAATCATGCAAAATTGTGAAACGTTCCTCCTTTCACCGAGAAATATTTGTAATACATTTACTTCAATTCACGAAGCTCATAAAGCAGTTATTACTAGTACGCAAAGGAAATTTGTTGTTATACAAGAAGTTCCAGATTATGATCTCTTGAGTGACTGGTTAAAATGTAGACTAAACCCATTCTACCCATACGTATACATTCTTCGACCAGAGGACATTGCTAATAAGTCTACCGGTGGATACCATCTAATGGTTCACACAATAGGTAACAACTTGAAAGCTGTTGGAATTAAGAGACTTGTGTCTTGGACAAATAAATCTATTCGTGGTGATCTGAATAAACTGAAAGAAAATAGATTCTTAGATTTAAAAGGCATAACATTATCACTTGTCGCTGCTCCGTTTGAACCTCTAACCATTGTGAGAAATACTTCGTACGAGGGAATTGATTATAGAATAATGATGGACTTTGCTAGAGAGCGTAACTTCACATGGTCCATAATACCATGCGTCTCGAATAGAGAGCTATATAATACTATTCTGCCACAAGATGTATACCAAACTGGAATTCCTAGTGGGCCATTGCTCTCAAATCTAAAAGAGTACATGTCCATTCCATACTCACAGATAACTGTACAATTTGTTGTACGAGCTCCAAGACGGGTTAAATATTTGTGGTCAATATTTTCTCCTTTTACGTTGGAAGTTTGGATGAGTATCATAGGATTTGTTCTGTTCAGTTCACTTCTTCTGTGCTCAGTATCTGTTCTGTATTTTTCAACTGTATCTCCTCCTAGAAGAAATCCTTACCTTAACTACAGTTATTGTCTCCTCTATTCTGTTAGTATTATCACGGGTATCGGAATACCAAACATATCGTTTGCTGCGTTAAGATTGTTGGTGGTAATGTTGCTTCTTACTTCAACTATTCTAATTACAGCTTACAATTGCAATCTAGTCTCATTTCTCACACTTCCTAAATTTGAACAAACTATTGACACTTTGCAACAATTTGCAGATTCAGGGATTCAGTGGGGTACAACAGATCTATATTGGAAAAAGTTACTGGCTGAATCAGTTAGTCCCTTATTACGTAAAGTGAGTCAGAAGCATATGCTTGAGGAAAATATTGAGGAATTGAAATTATTTGCAAAACAGGGTAAAATAGCACTTGTTGCAGACATATACCCTTCCGGTTCTATACGATTTTGGTACAGAAGAATGCTTGGAAACATGGATTTTGACTTTCGTTTGATGAATGAATATATTTGGATATTCAAATTAGCATTTCAGTTTGCTACAAATTCTCCGCTTGTGAACACATTTAACGATTTTCTTAGATGCCTGTCAGAATCAGGAATTATTCTCTATTGGGAAACTGATCTATCTTATAAGCTTAAAATGCCAGTGAAGAGGAAAGTATTGACTAAAAATACACTTCGCCCATTTGCTCTAAATGATATAAACGGTACGTTTCTTCTCCTTTTAATAGGTCTTGGCATTTCAAAACTTGTTTTTGTTGTGGAGGTTGGTAGGAAATTATTCTTCAATGGACATAAGTAACAAACAGCAGCATATTCGGGTTAAAATTACTTTTCGCATTCATGAAATAATTCCAATTATTCTGTAAATCATTTCCTCACAGGAATATTTAAATATCAAATAGTTTTGACTGATTAAATACTCATTGCATTACACTGATGTTATACTGCTATATTATGGTACTTCAGTTGCTTAAATTTCTTAATACGATTTCTAAATTATGTTTGAAAGGCACAATGTCGTGTAAAGAACGATCAGAATTTGAAGGTAATGCCTAATTTTATACGAATATGAAAATAAATATATTATTTAGTGATCATTTTACAGTGTTTGGCCAGTATGGTATGGTATTATCATTATAAAATATATTTAAAAATAAAATTCAAATAACTTTCAAAGTCAAACAATGAATTAGATGGTTTGGTGTCAAAGCAAAATAACTGAAAATATTTCTGTAAATTCAATTTTAAATTTAGAAACAATTATAAAATGTAGCAAAGGCAGTTAAGTTAGTAAATCAAATTAAGATTTCTGTAGTCAATATCTTGTTATCTTGTTATCCAGCATCAAAAGTACATTGAAATGCTGCTATTATTACGTACCGGATATGTTAAATGTCCAGCATGGTAGAAAGCAAGCCTACAGGGCAAAATATTTATCCACTCATCCAATACATGGAAAATTATAGAGTATGATAAGATAAGATAAAATGAATTTTATAGGCGGTAACAGCAGCATATTATAGGGTATCAGTGTTATTTCAGTATAAAGCACAGTGCTAGGTTCCGCTCTGCTACAGTTTGGTCGTTGTACTTTTTTGTATGATTTTATTTTTCTCCTCGCTGGCTGAGAAATAAGAGTGAGATTCATTCGTGATAGTTTTTAGTGAAGGCAGATTTCTATGTGTGTACGGTTGTGTACTGCTAATGAAAAGCTATTATTAGAAATTTCCGGTCCGCTGAATATATTAGCTAGAAATTAAATTTAGCAGATTACTTATCCTGCTAATGAGAAGCTTTTAGAGTCATTTTCTATGTATTCGTGACTAAAAGCAGAGAAACATAGCAGGGTAGAAGTAGTATTAATAGTGATGTGTATCTGCTTCTTTGTAGAAGTTCGCGAACGAACACAAATTGTAAAACACTGATTCGTTGATAATCTTATTATTATTTTTTTGAACAATATGTAATTGAAATTAAACCTGGTAAAAAGCTGATTTACGTTGGGAAACATACATGAAATTTCCATGAAAATGGCAATTATTTCCTGTTCAAAAACTGATCTTTTAACAAAACCCTTACAGGTCTTATTAGAAATACGGGTTCCAAATAAGACTAGCTCTGATCTTGTTAATTCTGAAGAAAATCAGAGATGTAAAGGAATAAAGAGACAAGGGATTAAATGAAAATATATTTTATTGTAAAAATTTAAAGAAAATATTTAAACTATGAATTGAGTGCTTTAAATCAAGTAATATATAAGATCAGAATTCTCAACAATTAGAGCTATCAATATGCCTGCAAATCTTTCAAATTACTTCGAGGTCTTGGATTACTGTATGTGAAGTATATAACATCGGCAGTACACAATGTTAATACAGCACGAATAAATGCAAAATGTAACTGAAAAAAATATATACAAAATGTTTATATACTTTAACATAAGCTGTTGAATCCTGTTAATGCCAACTCTTTTCTGATAGGCTTGCATATGTTTTCTTTTCATTGTTATCTACGCAAATCATACCTAAAGTTCTATTAGAAAGCTCAGTATATATATGGATCAAATAAGATTGGTAATAAATAATGCAGATCAGATTTCCGTAAAGTATACACAAAAGTAGACAAACGTGTAGTTACTATTTGAAAATATCGAGAAAATCAGATCCACTCACTCAGTTTCCTTCTGGTCACTGCGAAACAGACAATGGTTGATGTTTGTTTCAAACCCAGTAGAGTAAACCAATGAAGCTGCCCTCTAGTGGCATTATTCACACGTTCTTAAGAAACTATTAGTTGGTCTTAATGCACTACATATCTTAAAACAGAAATAAGTGGAAAATGTATGAAAAGAAGTATGTCTTTGTTCAATGTTTCTTGAGACTTCACGTACTACCTGTTGAGACATCACACTCCGTACATAGAGCAAAATGCAGAAGTAACACGCATCACGCAAGTCGTATTCTGTGTACTCCAATACGCACATCATAAGGAACGTCAGTTGCAGCCTTTATAATGCAACATACGTACAACAAGATATAACAATTAATTGCACTCCAATGACGAAACTCATCTAAGGAGTAACCTATACTGTGCCCGTTTAATGTATCACTTGTACAGATAAATTGTACCCAGAGAACTGAATCGGTCATTATTAAAAGTAGATATGTGGCATTTCAAATACATGTCACATATGCCCTTTTAACAACGACTGATTCAATTATATAATTCACAAAACAATTGAGGCGTAAGCGCGAACAAATTTATATGTGCTATGTTGAAATATAGCACATAGACTTTTGTTCGCGCAAACGCCTCAATTTTAAAAGAGTCTTCTTTCTCTAATGATAATAGCTCTAATGTGTGAGTACTCCAAGTCATGTGTCAAAGTTCAGAGTGTTAATGCGTAGATGTTTTGTACTCCATATCATAAGGGGTTACATATTACCTCAAGTTCGTGAAAGATAGAGTTATTTAAATATGTACTAAATATTAGATCAGGTTGCACTGCGCTTCGACCTTGTAGGATAAACAAAACTATTTGCATAATGTGATTAATAACCGTTACATAATAACGAGAAATATGTACAGAGAAACATGGCACAACAGTTTGAGAACAATATGAAATGCATAATCTCAGCAGAACATGAGTTGATTTAAATGATCAGAAAACTAGCTAATGCTCGCCTTTTCGACAGTTGATTTACCTTCTTTTGAATGAAATGTCAAAACGCTGAAGAGTTACAATTTTCTCAACGTTAAAGTAACTTTATGCTACTGAGAAATTCAACATTAAATGTAGCAACATATACAATTATTTTTGGTACAACAATCTTATATATTTGCAATAACGTAACAGTGCTATCATCAATAATTCACAAAATCACAATACATGACCCGTTATTCAAGGTATATATTGTAATATCCCTTTTACACGCATGAGATCAAAGTGTTTTAGATTAGGCCTACTTCCTGTACAGTTACAGTGAATACACTATGCAGCATGTATGAATATAACACGTGTAACAGAGAACTAATTCCAGTAATGTGCTGGTACATTGTGATTATGTTTTTCTGTGTTTGCATATGTTGTATCCCATAATGTAACAAAGAACATAACCTTTTGTTCGCTTATATCGGTAAACGTATAAAATATTGTGTATTTATTTAAGTAGTAGTTTACGATCTTCGTATATCTCTATTTTATGCACTTATCAGAACTTTCTCACTGTGTATATGGTCTTACTTGAAGCACCCATCGGCCTATCATGAACAAAGATGCCAAAAAGCCTTAACTAAATTTTAAATCAAATTGGATTCATGTTATTCATAATTTTACTTTAGCAGCTGTAATACTCTCATCTACCTCTTCAAATAAATTTTCATTCTGTTCTCTGCTATTTTTAAAAAGATTTCTCTTTAATTTGAACTAAGAAATTCATACAATGACATATTTAACAGAGGTTTCGAAGAATTAACATTAATTAAGAAATATGTTTACTTGGGAAAGTATACAACTATTTTTTATATTTTGCTCATTCACACTACTTTACATAAGTATCGAAGATGTTATTTCTACATCCTTTATCTACTTTTATATGAACAAATATGGAGATAAAACACTTACCAGAAATCACTAGATAAAGTCCATAAAGGTAAATCCAACTTACCTAAAAAGTAAATTATTTGCGAAAATTAGCAACTGTTAGTCTCGACACAAATTATAAGGCAAATACAATAAAAGAAAGTCATCGCAACGCATCTAATATCGTATTTATTTGCTAAACATCCATTAATAGTTACTGTATAGACAAAGATAAATCATATGACTTGATTACAGGTCAGGAGAACTATTTTTGTAGTGATTTCAAACCCTAAGAACTTTATTTACTCCTTAACTCAAATATGCAAGTTGCAGCCCAAAACATTAATTTGCTTCTATTAAAAAAATTTGAATTTACTTTAAGTATGACTCCTAATATCAAATGACTATACAAGTTATTAGTACAGAAGCTTAAGAGTAAAAAATTGCTAGTGATATTTGAAATTAAAGAATTTCGATTCATCTTTTATGTAAAAAACGAAGATATGTGACTCGTAATATTCATATGCATCTTGTGAGTCAAATAGCATTCATATCCATAAAATATAAACTTGGATTTTAATTTCCAAATGTTACTTGCATCTCTTTGAGAATAAGCCCACCTATAGTCAAAAACATTGGTGCAAGTTTCCAGTTTCCGATAAGTCTTCTGTATGAAATTTATTAAACACAAAAAACTTTAAAATGAGCAGAACGCTTTTCGAAAAAAGCGAAAGACACCTTTCACTGTTACCTTTTTCATATGTAGTTAATCGATGCTGTTACTCTTGAGTCTAGAATGTGATGTAATTTCGTAGTAAATGTTTGTAAGCTTATTCTCTAATAATATAAACGACTTTTGACTGGAAATACGATAGTAATAAGGGACATTAACTATTAGATACCTGAAACATTTCTTTTCCACTTTTACATACTTAGAACATTAATGTCAATAACATGAATTAGTAATTATATAAATAATACTGATATAAAATACACGTTTAAATCCTATTCCCATTTTTAGAGAAAATAGTGAACACTAATTTGTAGCTCACTAGTTGCCATTATCTTTATGGATACAGGGACTTGCAAAATAAGTATAACGACAATAGCTCGGAAGAAACAGTTAATGATATAGAAATTATCTGACCAATTTACGTGCCAGAATATAGTTTTCCCCGTATTACTTTAGGATTGAATAAATCGTTTGCTACCAAAAGACTAAAACTACTTAATTTATGTTTATAGATTTTACATAACGACATATATTGTGCAACTACACAATTTGTTACATTTCAATGAAAATACCTCTGTGAATTTATGGATGGGGACGTTGTATTGTGAGACTGATGAACAGATTTTAGATTTTTTGTTTGTTGCAGACGTCTTATGCATCTTTTCCTTTTACGGCTGTTTCAATTTTCTGATCAATGAAATTCTTGGATGTTTCAATTGAGATCTAATTACTAAACGACGTAAAAGTATTGCATTATTAAATTCCTTTTGCAATGTTTGTCTGATCACGCCCTAAGAGATCTTGAAAGCTTCCAAGGATTGGTCCTACAGTTTTGTTAAAGTGGGCCACGAACCACTTTGCACAATGGTTTTGAACACTAGACCATACGCACAGATACAAAAGTAAATTCTTGACAAAATAACAGGAATTTAACTGTATACAAGAGAAACAAACTGTTATCTAAGTTTGGTTAAAGACACCAATCAATTTTTGTAAAAGTGTTGTACTCATGATTAGGAAACAAAATCGTTTACTGTAAGAGCCGGTGTTCTGGTAAGGCAAAAGATAAAGTTACTACTACCTTTGAATTATGATGATATGAGTAACTTATGCTGATACTGAATAGTCTTCGAACATACACAAAATACCATAAAATAGATTGATTGTATTTATTGTTGAACACGCATGAGTATGCATAAAAGTATGGATGATTATCCTTGTATTACCGAACATATGTAACTGTCCTAACATATGCGTACGTCTTGACGACGGCTTGTTTACCGATATAACTGCTGAAAGATAGATGTACATCGATTGAGATCATCAATAATCACAATCGCGATTGACGTGCGCTAATAACAAAGAACATACGAAAAAGCAATTAAGATACAAAGAATATGAACATAAGATGCTAGACTAACAGACCCAGCTCTATCACACAGCAGTTACCACGCCAACAAGTTTGTTTTGTTTCTTTAATGACACAGCCTGCTCCAAGAGTAAGGACATCCAGTAGCAGGGATAGGTTATTTTGTAACTATTGTTGCAATATTTTGGTTTCAAAGAAACAGTTTATTTTGACTACTGAATCAGATGGGTGCATATTGGAACGAAACAAAGTACATTTCTGAATTTGGAAGTGAAACAAATATATATTCACATGTTATATATGCTCACATGTTATATGCCAAGATACTTGTTGATGCCATCAATGAACTAAAGGATTATCTTCATTTTATGCAACCAGTAATTCAAAAACCGTTACTCACAACGTATAACCGTACTTATGATTAATCTTGAGCACCGAATTTTAAGTTCAAACATATAAAACACACTAAGAGTGGCTTATAAACTCATTCAAGAAGTCAACTAAAATCGTGCGTGAGAAAGTCGTTTTACGATTTGTCAGGTTTCAGATGAATTTCTTTAAGTTTCTAAACCTGGTTTGTATGGCATTTCGACAAGCAGATTGGGTAAACATTTGTCTACCTCGTGGATGAAGTCAATAACTTACTGACAACCTGAAGGAGCCATTCTTTGACGTTGAGTTCCAAAGCTGATAAAATTGTATACTTCGCATCAAGACAATTGCGACAGCGAACGCAGTGCAGCTAGGCAACCCAAATGGCACCTTCTTATCCCATAATCGTGTCTGGTAAACAGATCCCTCTTTCTTCTTCCCTCGTCTCGTCCATACTAAAATCAGCAAACATCATGAGCACGTTTTTTTTTTTCAAAACAGACAGGTTTAAGTATCGATAAAATGAAAGAATAAAAGCGAGACGAATCAATATGCATAAGTTGATGGAGGGAGAAATTGAAACACATATAATGAAACACTGAAACCGATGGATGTCTGTTAGACAGAGGCAGAGAAATGAGACAGACAGACAGAGAGAAAGAGAGAGAGAGAGAGAGGGAGGGAGAGATAGAGAGAGAAGAAGAAGTACAGATAAAAATATGGAATTTAAAAGTAGTAAAAAAGATTAAGTTCAGTTCCCACAATATAAAGTTCAGTTCCCACAAATCAAATGTAACAGCAAGAGAAAAGTGAGTTTTGGATTTTATATTTTCTCAGGGTTATTTGAATATATAAAGGGTGCTTCAAATATTCATTAAGTCACTTTCGACATGGAGACCAAACTTGGTGGTCAGATTAAATTACTCATGATTTCCAGTGAAACTCCAGAGTTTTGAGACACATCTAGAATAATATCAAAGGTGTAACACACATGCTTTGTTTGCGAGTGGTTAGTTTGAAAATTTGATTGAGTTTATCAAACATAGTGATTCGGAATACTTTGTAATCAAAGATTCCGCCAGGATTTTCAGTTTGGGGAGTGTAAAGTCAAAATTGGGAGAATGTTTCTATCAACTTTTGGCCGCGAAAAAATGTTAAAGTTGGGGATACTCTCGAGGATTTGGGGATGACCCCCCCCCCTTCCACACACACACACACAGAAACCGGGTCTAACCGAATCACTGATTGTAACCAACCCAGTAGATACCGTAGGCCATACCTTCCACTCCAGACTACTAATGTAAATTGAGCATACAAAGAACATGAATGGATGATGATTTTTCTTCTTAATTTCTATCAGAAAGAGCCAAGATTATAATTCAAAACTGTATCAAAATGATAAGTTACAAATGTTCAAAAGCAATATTCCCATGGTCCTATAGGCATAGCAGACATTACATGTTGCACATTATAAAAGTGAAAAAGGAACACATTAAATGGTATGTTCATAAATTAAATTATAGGATGGAAACGAATTTTTGGCTTAATTAATATAAAAAGAATTCTTCCCTTGAAATAGCTAAAAAAAGGGGGGCTATTTTCTACTCATATCTTAATATGTATCTGTTCCGAACATGCCACTCTAGATTCCATCAATTGTTAATATAACGGTCAAATTACAACACTAATGAACTAGTGTTTATAACCATTCGCACAGATGGAATAAACACTTCAGAGCTGAAACAGGTCAGCGGCTGTCGGAGGATGCTGGTCAGGTTTTGGACTGTGTCATCAGGTTTAAGATTCGAACGCATTCTGAAGCGGTGAATCGATGTAGATCTGATAACCCGGAGGATGAAGGAGAGATTTTAATTATTTCATTGCTTTTGAACAGTGTTTGTTTCAGGGATGACCAGGTTCGGAGATGTTACCCGGGGAACACGAAAAATACGACGTCGAAATTATCCGTTAAATGATTATCCACACCGGGTCACTTATGTTTGGGTCAGGCCCTATCACCAGGTCATCGAAAGTGGTCCGGATTTAGCTGTGGAACACGCACAGAGAGAGTGTGTGTAAAGTAAGACAACAAATAAACATGAATAGAGAGATGGAGAAGAAGAAGAGAAAGAAGCAGCGAAGACACGATAACAATACATCAAAAATAGAGGAAGAGAGAAAAACAATGAAAACCATTAAAAGTATATTATCATTTTACTAAACAACACAGATACTGTTTACTGGGATTCTGATCAGTGATGCTTCTTAAGTCTCCACAACGTAGATGAATCTCTGTTTAAATACGAAAAAGAAACTGGCTGGTGGGGAACCGAACCCAGGTTTTCAAATTAGAAGTCCAGTACGATAGCGATACTCCACACTTACCTCTATCCAAAACGTGCTTAACAAATGCTATAGTGTTTCTTTCTAAGAACAATAACATGAAAAGGTGATTCTTCAGGTCAATGATGAGTTCTTACCTGTCCTTGTAATCCCATGAGATTGGATTTGGACTTTTCCAACCAACGTTCGTAAATCGTCTTCCTCTCTATAGTGACTCAGGTATTTGTTTCCACAGTCTGAATGATTCTCCGTTTCGTATGAGAAGTTATGATTAGATTCTTCACAACCGCTTTGTATTTTTTTTTATTTAAACAGGATTTGAACCTACGTTGGTTTGTTTTAATATTTGAAATGCCAGCACTTTTCCTCTACTCCATCTGGCCAACGAAAGGCACAAGCCATGAATTACTAAGTTCATCTTTGGAAATAGCCAACTTCGTCCTGTAACTTGTTTAAACCAAAGTGCACGCTAAAATTTCTTTATTCAATGACTTATACACAAATTAGTGCCCACTAATATCCGAAATAATAAAAATCCAGTAAAACCGAAAGAAACAATAACAGCTTATGCAGTTTTTCTGCGCCGTGAAAGTTCAAAGTCACGCTTATAGGAATAAGTATTATTATTATTATTATTATTATTATTATTATTATTATTATTATTATTATTATTATTATTATTATTATTGTTGTTGTTGTTGTTGTTGTTGTTGTTGCAGTGAAACGTCCGATAACTGACAGTTTTATATTCCCTGTAGAACAGCGTTGAATATGATGGAAGTGAACTCTGTCAATAGTGGATATATATGAAAAAGAACACTGACAGCTTGATAATGTCGTCTTTTAAATAAGAATCTCTCTATAGTGGACGTCTGCAAAACTTTCTGCATGAAATAGTTTTTCAAACGTAAGTAATCTTCCTATCAGCAAGATAAATTATGACTTTACTTCGAATACCCCTCCAATACAATTATTTAACATCTTCAGTAACAATATTTTTACAAAGTAGCTAAGTGAACTCACGAGCCCCGAAGCATGTCACAAGTTCTGGCAAAGACGAATGTCTCATTTCAGTATTGACAGAAACTGTCATGACGTCATACTTAACTAATTATAGCTTCTTGTATATAATGACAAATAAGAGTATCAAGAAGCAGCTTCCTTTCAGTTGCCACTTTAGCGTATTGGTAGAGTGTTGGGAAGCTAATCTGGAGGACCGGAGATCGAGTCCTGCCCTAGTTTTGTTCATATTTTCTTCTTTACGAAAAATAACTTTTCTCTTTTTTATATATTTATATGCATTAGGATATTTAATAAAACTAGTGACCAAGGGCATTTGGAGGTTAGGTAAGGTCAGGTATGGTGTTTTTTTATTGCGCACACGGGTAAATCGTGCTTTTATCCACAAGTAGGCAAGTGTGATGTCATCACAATTTCTGTCAATACTGAAATGAGACATTCGTCTGGCGAAACGGGCGGTTGTTTTTTTTCACGATTCATTTGACCTGGCTCCCGTCTAAGAAGAGCCCACGTAGAAACAATGTGGAATAAAAATATAACACCACTTGTGCGTAAACAGCACGTTGGTGTATGCACGCCGCTAACGGGAGCCTGCGTCCTCCCCCCCCCCCCCGCGTCACCCGCCCCCCTGCTCAATTCGGACACACCAAGGCCCCCCGCTTCGCTTCGCTCGGTGCGTATCCTGCCCTGGTGGGTTGATATACATCCTACCTTTAAGTACCTAAACTCCACGTGACTATGCTAGCTTTTTTGTTCACTAATTGTACTGTATATAATCTACGAAAAATGCAAGAAAGCAATTATTAATAAATTTAAACTTAGTAAAATACATTTGGAACGAAAAAAAGAAGAAAATTATTTGTTCCTCCGCCAGGATTCGAACTCGAGACTTCTGAATAAGTGTCTCCGTGCGTTAACCACAAGACCAAACTGCCAGTTGCCGAATAGATGATTGATGGTGTTACTTATAGTTCTAACTCTGCGCACATATATTTTACACAGCGCCAATTTCGCGAATCATTGTTTGGAGATAAATCATTGTTTTATGAGCAATTGTAGCAAATTTACCGATTTATCGGTCTGTTTCTCAGTTACACGAATTAATAAAAGTAAATGTAAAGCTATTCCATGTGCGATCTATACGGGCCGTGAACGGCACATGGAGGATGTGGAGATAGCATAGCGCTCCACATATTCTGGACCTACGGTACGAAGTCAGATGGAGTGGTCAGTCCCACGCTTGACCGCCTTTACTTTCCCAAGCAAACTCTGGTACTCAGTTTTAATAGGAGGCTGAGTGCACCGCAGAGCGCCAGGCATGGAAGGATGGGAACCTAACTTTTGACTGAAAATATATCACGAAAATTGAACAGGATATTTTGAAACTGGTTAAATGAAAATAGCCTCAGATTTTGCGCTAACCTAGTACACTTGTGCAGTCTTTCGTCATGTTTTAAATATTTATGTCATTTTTTTTATTTTCTGTAATATTTTCTTTTCATTTGAAAACATGATAGTCGATTTGCTGTACTTGCTAATAAATATCCTAACTATATTAGAGGAAAATTATTCAACTAATTACATTACATTTAGTAATTATAAAAACAAGTAAAATTTATTAGTTTTAGCTTACAAAACAATAATTAAATTTATTTTTACAACTTCTTGGGAGTCGTGACCCCTAGGTTGAGAAACCCTGATCCAACGTATACATAAAAGTCGGGAGCTATATACTATACATGATTTGCCGAATAAGCTTGTGTGTAGCCTTACACAACATATTTACTTACTTCTTGGTGCGCGTAAACATGGGTTCACGTCCGTGGGGGACTATTGAAGAGAGTGGTTCGGAACAGAATTTATCCAAATATATATGTCCCATCGTTAGAAGCTCAGCTGTTTGTTTAGTCGTTCGTAGCAATTATTATTGATAATGTTTAAAAATAGTTTTTGTCTTTCTGTACTGAATTCATTCTCATCTTCATTATATAAACATTTGCAAATAAATTCAACCACAATTTGTCTTATTTTGAATGTAAACGCCATTTATAATTAGTAGAGAACGAAAATTTAAAGTTCCCACTTAGCTGGAAAAGTAAAAAAATAAATAGAAATTATGGGGTTCCATCCAATACTCATCAGCATCGAAAGTACAATGACTAAGAGCCTGAAAGACTTCGGCGATGAGGAGTGCGCTGGGCAGTATTAAATGTAGGCAAGTTCTATACCGCTAACATTATTGCAAGTTCATGTAGGTTTTTTTTTCTCCTTTTCTTATTCCACAGAAGTTGAAAATGTGGATATCATTTTGATGCTAGGCGACTTCAGTCAGTAAGTCCGATCCGAAAATTTACAAACAGCTACACTTTCGAGTAATATAGACATATGATGACGAATCAAATTCAATCCTGATGCACTTGCGGCAGAAGGAAATCTTATGATTGTAGGTTCGATTCGCCTGCAAGTGACGACTTTTTATACTTACAATGAGAAGTGTCAAAAGTTAAAATTTTGGGTTACGCTTAACTTGTCATATTGCACGAAGTGTATTATAACTTTTAATTTAAGTTTTAACTTCCCGATTTAATAATGACATTTATTTGTGATGTTAGCTTCGTTCAGGCTGGTTTACGTTAAAATAAAAGTCAATACATGATCTATCTTAATTTGGCAATACTTATCCTAAACTGGATTTCTTCCTAAGCCATAATATATTCATTTCATAATTCGACAAGACAAAAAGGACATGCATACAGTGTGTTTACTTACCACACAATACATACTGACAAAATGTAACACATACATTTAATGTTACATTTTCCTCGCATTGAACTTCGTAATTCATGGGTTATTTCTTTTGTTGGGAAGGTGGAGTAGGGGAAACGCGTTGGACGTTTCAGTACGATAGCAAGCCGACATAGGTTCAAATCCTCTTCAAGCTTAAAAATTTTTACAAAGCGATCGTGAATAATCTAATCATCATTTCTCATACAAAACTGAGAATATTTTCGACTGTGGAATGAAGCACCTGAGTCGCAATAGAGAGGAAGATGATTTACAAATGTTGGTTGGAAAAGACCAAATCAAGACTCAAGGTGTAACAAGGACAGTTAAGAACACGTCATTGATTAGAAATAACCTCTTTTCATGTTATTATTATTAGAAAGAAACACTATAGCATTTGTTAAACACATTTTGGATAGAGACAAGCGTGGAGTATCGCTATCGTGCTGTACTTCTAATTTGAAAACCTAGGCTCGATTACCCAATAGGCAATTTCTTTTTCGCATACACTGAAGTATTTAAACAGAGATTTATCTCCGTTGTAGAGAACTTACGAACTGGTCAGAATCCCAGTAAACAGTGTGTGTGTGCTGTTTAGCATAATGTAGTTTTCATGTTATTCATTGCTCTTTTCTCTCTTCCTATTTTTCTTGCTGCGTCTTTCGCTTCTTCTTCTCTCTACCTATTTATCTTTATTTTTCTCTTACTTTACACACACTCACTCTTCTTGTGCGCCTTCCACAGCTAAATGATGACCCGGTAACCCGGTGATAGGGCCTGACTCAAACATAAGTGGCCCAGTAACCCGATTGACCCGGTGTGGATAATCTATTTAACTGGGAATTTCGGCGTCGTATTTTTCGTGATCTCGTTGTAACGTTCCCGATCCTCGTCATCCCTGAAACAAGCACTTTTCAAATGCAATTAAAAAAAATAAAATCTCTCCTTCATGCTCCGGGTTATTAGATCTAAATCAAATCAGCGGGTCAGAATGGGTTCGAATATTACACCCGACGACACAGTACAAAACTTGACCAGCATCCCCCGATAGCCGGTGGCCCATTTCAGCTCTGTCGTTTTGATTCCATCTGTGCGAATTGTTATAAGCACTAGTTCATTAATGTTGTAATTATTAAAACGTTATATTCGCAATATGTGGAATATAGAGTGGCATGTCCAGAACAGATAAATTTTAAGACAATAGTAAAAAATGCCCCACTTTTTCGCTATTTCAAGATAAGAATTATTTTTATATTAGTTTGGCACCAAATTCGTTTCCATCCTATAATTTATCAACATACTATTACATGTGTTTCTTTTTTTCACGTTTGCAATGTGGAACATGTAAGGTTTATTATGCCTATAGGAAAATGCTAATTTTGCTTTTGAACATTTGTAACTTTTCATTTTGATACAGTTTGGAATTATAATCTTGGTTCTTTCTGATAGAAATTAAGCTGAAAAATTATCATTCATGCATTATCTTTTCATGTTCAACTTGCATTAGTAGTCTCGAATGGAAGGTATGGCCTACGGTATCTACTGGATTTGTTACAATCAGTGATTCCGCCAGACCCTGGCTCCTGTGTTGTGTCAGCCAAAAATTCTCGAGACTACACCCAACTTTAACTTTTTTGCGGACAAAAGTTCATTTAAACCGTGCAAGACTCTACGTCCACCCTCCCAAATTTTACTTTACACCCCCAAACTGAAAATCCTGGCTAAATCGCTGATTACAAAGTATTCCGAACCAGTATGTTTAATAAGCCCCATCGAATTTGCAAACGAATCACGCGCAAACAAAGCATGTGTGTTACACTTTTGATATTATCCTAGATGTGTCTTAAAATTCTGGAGTTTCACTGGAAATCATGAGTAATTTAATCTGGCCACCAAGTTTGGTCTCCATTTTGAAACTGACTTAATGGAATTTTTTAACATCCTTTATATATTCGAATAGCCCTGAAAAAATATAAAATCCAAAAGTAATTAATCTCTTGCTGTTAGATTTGATTTGTGGGAACTGAACTTTATACTGTGGAAACTGAACTTAATCTTTTTTACTACGTTTAAATTCCATATTTTTATCTGTTGTTGTTGTTCTTCTTCTTGTCTCTCTCTGTGTGTCTCTCATTTTTCTGTCTCTGTCTAACAGACATCCATGTTTCAATGTTTCATTGTATGTTTCAATTTCTTCCTCCATCAACTTATGTATATTGATTCGTCTCGCTTTTATTCTTTCATTTTATCGATACTAATACATGTCTATTTGCTAAAAAAAAAAAAGGGGGTCATGATTTTTGCTGATTTTAGTATGGACACAACGAGGGAAGGAGAAAGAGGGATCTGTTTACCAGATACGATTATGGGATAAGAAGGTGCCATTTGGGTTGCCTAGCTGCACTGCGTTCGCTGTCGCAATTTTTTTGATACGAGGTGACCACAAGCACCTGACATTTGGTGGCGTCTTTGAGGAAAGGTAAGAAAGGTAACTTTTGTATATTGCGTTTCTCTTTAGTTTTCTTCTATATCACAAATCGGAAGTTATTTTCCAAATAGAATAGACCTCGTGTATTGAGAAATCGTAAATGTTCCTCACTTGGAGGAGAACACTATTATAACGTAAATTAACTTAAGAGTTTTTGAAAGAAAAATAAAATGAGATGAATGAAAGATTAAAAGTAAATAGAGCAATGCAAGGTTGTAATACAAAATGAACATTCTACAAGTAGAAATAGGTAGATAGGAAGAAACATATACGTAGGTAAAATTGCAATTTCAAACCTTAGATGTATGTAAATTATCCTCCGTGTTTGTAAGAGTCTAGTATTTTCCATTCATAAGAATTGCATTAGGAAAGAGCGAATGGAACGATCGATTTTACGAGTTTTCAGCTGCATCTGGTTAATATTCCAGTCAGTTAGGGAAGGACGAACTTGAATTGCAGTGTGAGTTTCATTTTAAGTCACCTTCAAAATTCTAAGTGCGTGTCATGCCTCTGACATTAACTTAATTTCACATATTTCACAGTACTCAGCTCTTTCTTACTCTTTTTATATGCTCACTTTTCTTTTATAATATAGGTTTTGTAGAAGTTTTCCCCGTTTTCAAATGCACAAGTTCAATGTAATTATTTTTATTCTCATAAAAGCATATTTCGGACAAGTATAAAGCTTTGAAATAATTTAATCTTATCCAGTTGAAAATTTAGTAGTCATATTTTACTATTTTTTTCTCTATTAATCTTTTATCTAGCTACAAAATTTCAGAAGTGAATATTTTGTTTAGATCTTATAATCATGCGCTATTACATCAACATAAATTAATATGAAGAGAGAAATTAATTCATTGTATAAAATATAAAATAGAATATTTTCCATCAGGACATATGACTTTGCTTCGAAATCTATTATGGATAGAACGAGTGGATTCAGACGCTGAACTAATGTTTCGTTATTATTTACTAGATGCACCATACGAATGCTGGAATGATGTATAGAATTGTAATTCAGGCCTCCTAGCTTTTTAAAGGTACTTAAATATATTCTTGTGGTTTTTGATGTCGTATTGGAAGACATAATCACTGATACGTAAATAAATTCCTCATGTGATAGAAAAGCGATCGAGTGGGAGTGAGAACATTGACCGTGAACAAGACAGTCGAATTGCACACTCGCAGAAGTCACAACTTCAGTAGTTACGCAGCCAAAGGTGGTGTCAAAGTATCTTATTCTTTGCTGACTGCTTGATGATTTTAAAGTGGTTTAGGACCGCGGTGGATGTGTTAGAGGTCTCATATCTGGAGCTTGGGGTCGTCGGTTCAATTCAGCTAATGCCATCTGGGTTTTCTGGTAGACAAACACTGTGTTCGTGGGTTTCCTCGGGGTTTTACCGTTTCCTCCTACTTTTTTCATTCCACCAATTCTTCCCATCATCATCTATGCGGCCTGAGTCAAAAGTTGACCAAAGGGCATCCAAAAAAATATAAGGTGCCTTGTCCGGAGCCAAATCAACTCGCCAAATACGTGAAGCTTTGGGGATAGTGCAGGGAATGAACGCGCCGCCAAACATTGGTTCCAGAAATTCAAATAGGGAGATTTGTCCGTGTGGGATGAAACCCACAGTGGGCACCAAGAGGTCCTGGGTGATGAAGGCCTGAAGAGTCCCATAGAGCAAGACAGCAGCCAAATGTATGGTGAGATTTTCGAACGCTTCTAGGTGTCCGATGCAACAGCCAGACTTCAACTGCACAGCATATGGAAGTCGAACAAGTTAAGCAAGTGGGTACCCCACCCCACACACTGTCGGAAGCCAAACAGGACCAATGAGTAAGAATCTGTTTGTCATAGCTTTCTCCGCATCGTACCACACACATATCTGATCGAGTGCTAACCAGTGACGTCAAGTAGGTCCTGTATGAGACTCTCAAGACTGTCAGACATTGGCTGATATCTCGGTACCCTATACCTCACACCACAGAACCACCTCTGCACCCATGAGAGATTATGCTCTGTATCTGGTGGACTCGTCGCCAAGTGGTGTACTAGTAGCGACTACCACCGGGTTAAACCATTACTGTGGACATGTACTCGCAGCACTGCAACAGAAGAAACCAGGATTGGTAAATCGCAAGGGTGTACTGTTACTTGGCGACAAAGCCAGACTGCAGGTGGCGCGGGTAGGCAGGGATACCATCCAGCGACATGGCTGGGAGTGACTGTGCCATGTATCGTACTCCTCGGACCTTACATCAATAGATTAGTATTTTTTCCATTCCCTAGACAAGCACATTCATGGGGAATCTTTCACTAATGACGCAGAATTATGATATGCCCTCACGGTCTTCTTTGCTACCATGAAGTTTTACTACCATAGCATTCCTCTGCTGCAGGAACGTGCAGGTGTTGGATGCCGATGAAAGTTACTTGAAGGACTAAGGGTAAGTGACATATTCTGTTTAGCTTTCTGTTTCTGTCTATCGAAAACAACAAGAACG
Organism: Lepisma saccharinum; assembly: GCA_022664845.1. Taxonomy (NCBI): domain Eukaryota; kingdom Metazoa; phylum Arthropoda; class Insecta; order Zygentoma; family Lepismatidae; genus Lepisma; species Lepisma saccharinum. Next base: position 39,999 of record JAGDQP010008442.1, on the reverse strand, counting down.
TTTTTGGTTACTTTGTATCTTCAACTATAGTTGAGTTTACTGAGGTACATTCACTTTCAGAATTCAAAATGCGACCTCATAGCTATTATCAGGGGAGTTTCCACATTTATTTATATTGTAGTTACAACGAGGTCAATCTACCATTTAGACTGGAAACAACAGGGAAGAGGCACAGAAAAGCATTTGCCTCAGTTTCACGTGATCGTTCTTCTGGTTGAATTTATACGTAAACTTCTAAGTCGTATAAAAATACATACACAAACGTAAAACTGCAATATAGTATCCATATAAATTGTCAGTTGTTTGTGTAACCTAATTGCATAAAGCATATGCATTGTTATCGCATCTCATTATATATAATATATATCGTAGTCACATGTATTACTGTCGTTTCGTACCGCAATATGACTTTCACATCGAGAGCCACATCGACATCGCAGTCTCTTCCGCATTGAGATTATTATATCGTATCCAGAAATGTTCTTATATTGGGGAAAATACTTACATAGTTTATGAAGTTATCCTGAGTTAAAGTTTTCCCACCTAACTTCACATATCGCTATCTGAACTTTTTGCCACAGATAATTTACCAACTTCACATCAAAATAATGACAAATCTACTTCCACTCTATGTCCTTCAGAACTCTTCTCTTCTTCAATCCGTAACTTGTTCTATTCAACAGAGCTATGTAGCAGTTTTCTAGTTGAATTAAGATAGAGCCATCAGAATTAACTATCTCGGCCATTACTAAAATGAGAGAAAGCTACAAATGCACTTAATCTATAGGCTTCTGTTCTCAAATTGATCATTTGTCGCGTTAATAAAAGGTGCTATAGAGTAAATGCTATACAAGTAGATGAACGATGCTATTTGCTTTCTTTATTTTCTGAGGACACGATATTACATGTAGGTCCGATGTCTCATGAAGTAATGGGATTCAAATTATCCTATTGTATTGCCCATGAGTGGACTTGTCCCATACTTATAATTGCAAACGAGTTATGAAACATAGTCCCATAGTAATAGTTAATAACTCAGAAAAGTTAAACAAACAATAGTAAATATTACTAACTAGAACATTAGATAATATGTGATTTCTTCTAAACACATATGCTTTATGCAATTAGGTGACATAAACATCTGTTTGTGTATTTTTTCACATCATAGAAGTTTACATATAAATTCAACCAGAAGAACGATCACGTGAAACTGAAACAAATACTTTTCTGAGCCTCTTCCTTGCTGTTTCCAGCCTAAACGGTAGATTGACCTCGTTGACCAAGACCAAGAGAATTTGACGGGTTTTGTAGTTTTAGAAGTTTCGAACTGGAGTTCATGCCTTCGATATGAGTTGCAAGTCGTGACGTGATGAATAGAAAATATGTCTAGATGAAAGAGCGCAACTGTCGCAGCTCAATTTTGTTAACATGAATTGCAGGAAAATTAACATAAAATATAGGTGAGAGGAGGGATAGAAGAGGAGAAAGGGGAGATGGTTGCCTTCGGTTATCGATGAGGGAACTTGAATCACAGAGAGATGTTGAGGCACAAGGTAATAAGGAAACTGTTGTAGACAATAATTATTTGAAGTGATGATAGCAGGAATTAATGCAAGATGTCAGGACTAATTGCGGCTAACAGAGAAAATCTTCTGTAGGATATCAAGGAAATTTATTGGTAGTGCGAAGCCTGCTAAGATCATGACTGATACTGGCAAGAAGTTCACTACGTAAGAAATCTTTACTCTTATCTCAAACCTGGAGGCAGAAGAAGGAGCAGCACGTGAAGAAGAGCTACGAGTGTTTCCAGAAGTAGTATTAGCAGAAGAATCGTTGTAACTGCAGAACCTTCAGCTATAACTTTCCAAGAATTTCCGAGGCTATTGTATGGTACCTTCAAAGTATACTCTGATCGATTTATTTTCAACATTCTCTTCGCGCTCTATTCCGGCCCGAGCCAAAATTACCTGAAGGCTATAAATGCGAGATAAAGGCTGTTAGATTTAATTCCAAGAATCAAGACTTGGAAACGAAAATATTATCTATTCGTACTCTCAGATTCCTTTGTGATACGTCATCAATGAAGGAGCGTAGGAAAATGTATTTGACCTTAACAGTGAGAACAAATTCTGATTAGAATTTGCAAAAAAAATATTCAACGGTATAAATATGTTACATTTATCAATAAGATAAAGGCACCAGTTCTCGCAATGTTAAGGTGGATTTTGCAGAAAGTGTTTTCTATAGGTCTATCTATAAGAAACAACCCTACGTTTTTAACTTCATTAGCAACTTCAGGTCTTGTGTGATAATGTAATAGCATAAATCTATTCGGTAATCAACATGCACGGCAGTGCATGAGCCAAGTTCTTCAAGTCAGAAAACGTCAGCACTGCCAGAAGCATGTTATACAGGAACAAGAGTTTATGGCAAAATCGACGATTTGGGGGCCCCGTAAGAAAAAAGATGTTAAAGATAGGAATATGAGCTTTTGCCGTTAAGGAGATATGGTAAATATGTACAGATGTACAAAATTTCATAATCGTATCTCAAAGTATGTTCTAGATGTGGACCCCTGAAATTGCACATTTTAGGCTAACTGACACTCACTCACTGACTGACTCACTCATCATATTGTTTAGGGTGTTTGGAGTAAGCTAGAAACATGCAATTTGGTACGAGGGTAGAGGATGATAACTAGATCAAGTAAAAATTCCGACATTTTGAAAAGGTCGCCATCTTGGATTCAAAATGGCCGCCAAACCTAAAATTTCAAAGAATACACAGCCTAAACGACTAAAGCTAGAACAGTGAAATTTGGTATGAAACTACATCATCGATAGCAAATTAAGAAAACTTTTTAAAATTTTGAAAAAGTCGCTTTCTTGGATTCAAAATGGCCGACAACCCTAAACTTTTAAAGAATACACAGCCTAAACCACTGCCGCTAGAATAACGCAATTTAGTTTGACAGTACAACATTATTAGTAGATTATGAAAATATTACAAAATATATCTAAAGAAGCCATCTTGGATCCAAAATGGCAGACGTCATGAATAAATTTTCCACACTGCTTGAGCCAGAGATACGAAATTTGACATAATGATGTATTATCAAGAGTAGTTTAGGAAAACATAACAACGTTTTAAAAAATTCACCATCTTTGATTCAAAATGGCAGCTGAAATACCATTTTTCACATCGTTCGAGATAGAGAAATGAAATTTGGTATGACAGTGTATCATCACGAATATGTCAAGAAAATGTAAGAAAACGTTAAAAGTGTGTCCATCTTTTATCCAAAATGCCCGCCTAAGCCACACTTTATAACGACTGAAGCTAGAGAAACGAAATTTGGTATGAAGGTGTACCATTACGAGTAGGTTAGAATAAATTCGGCTCGTCTCCCCCTACTAGGATGTAGTTCCCAGCGGGAGCCTGATTGCGATAAAGGTGTGCACCCCAGCGAGGCCATCTTGGAATTCTGGGGGCAGCGCCGCAATGAGGCGAAGCGAGCATATAAATTACACAAGTGTAAAAAGCTGCGAAATACGAGCAAAATACCAGGGGTGCAAAATGTCCAGTCAACTCCTTCAATCTTAAAAAGTGGTGAAATGGAATATGGATGACCCTAGTTCCTCGCGCCAATTTCCAATACTCCTACGTGTCCCACTAAGTTTTACTCGTCACAAACGTTAGCACTGCCAAGAGCATGTTATACAGGCAGAATGTGGAAGTTTCCCCATTCATACGCAGCGCTCTGGAGTATGAGGGAATATCTGCATCTTGGGGCGCAGTGAACTGCAGATTCTGGTTGTGATAAAAGGATGCAGTTCCTCCAAACTCCTCAAGTTTGATGCGTGGCTTGCCGTGGGATTCTTGGCGCAGCGACGCGAGCGAATCGAGGGGAGTATCAACACGTACGGCAGTGCATGCAGCCGAGTTCCGCGTGTCACAAAACGTCAGCATGCTATACAGGAACAAGAGTTTATTGCGAAATCAGCGATTTTTAGGTTCTGTAAGAGAAAAGATGTTAAAAATTGGAATATAAAATTTCGAAGTATGACGGTATGTCATCACTAGTAAATTACAAAATATCTGCAAAGACATCATTTTGAATCCAAAATGGCTGACTTCATAATCCATTTTCCAGACCGTTTGAACTAGAGATACGAAATTTGGCATAAAGGTGTATTAACAGGAGTAGTTTAGGAATAATTTACATTTCTGAAAATGTTGTTAACTTGGATCAAAATGGCCGCACAAAAAACTTTTTCCACACCATTCGAGCTATAGAAACGAAATTTGGTATGAAGGTGTACCATCACAAGTACGTAACGGTAATGTAAGAAAACTTTTTAAAAATAGCTTTCTTTAATTCAACATAGCCGCCCAAATACCATTTTCGAAACCACTGAAGCTAGAGAAACGAAATTTGGTATGAAGGTGTACCATCACGAAAATGTTTCAATAAATCGATCAAACCACCGCTATGAGAGTGCAACCCCCGAGGGGATATGGGAAAAGGTCTGCACAGCATGGGGTGCTGCCCCCAGAAAGTCTAATTACAATAAACGGGGCGTAGCCCTAAAAATTTGAAGTTGGGGCGTACACAGAATTCTGGGGCAGCACACCCAGCGAGGCGAATCCAGTATATATATACACGTATAAAAAGCTGTGAAATCTGAGCAGAACACCAGATGATGTTCGAGCCTTAGGGTTGGTGGTGGTGGATTTTAGGACCGCCAGCAGGAAGCAAATTTGCTATAAAGGTGTATCATCACAAGTAGGTTACAATAAATATGGCAAAGCTTCCCTATGTTTCAATAAATATGGCATTCCCACGGGTGGTGGGTATGGATAAAGATCTGCAACATGGAAGCCTGGAGAGTGGTTACGATAAAGGGACATAAGTACCCAAAAACTCGAAGTTGGGGGCGCAGCCAACTACGGGGGGCGAGGACCTAAACGAGGCCGAGCGAGCGAGTATATATATTATACATGTACAAAAAGCTGTGAGATTCGAACAAAAACACCAGAGGTGCAAAAAGTGGAGCCAAGTTCTTTAGCCCTAAAAAGATGTGAAATGGGAGACGGATGAGGCAAGTTCCTTGGTGACAGCATGTAAGAGGAACAAAGAAATTTGGCGCGAGCTTGCAACAGCCTTAGGGTTGGTGGCGGTGGACGTAGTGGGTTTTAGGATCCCCACCACCCTTATAGCTTGAGGATCATGAACCTTGCCACCTCGGGCCAAGTTCCTTTGTTTCTCTTACATGCTGTCACCAAGGAACTTAGCTCATCCTTCTCCTATTTCACACCTTTTTAGGGCTAAAGAACTTGGCTGCACTTTTTGCACCTCTGGTGCTTTTGTTCGGATTCGCATTATACTGACCGAATTACGTTTCTTTACAACCCCAATTTTGCTCCAGTACTTGTCACCCTAAATTTTGCTGTTTCCCTATAGTCGTCACCTAATATACAACAAATATTTGTATGGAAAATATGTATGATATCCTCTTTTCCATCTTCACTGGATCTTAACCTGGCAAACTGGCAAAATAAAGCGTGCTTAAAACGAAGGAGGTACAGAAGGCTTGCTAGAAGGTCCTCAGAAATTCTTCTAAAAAACTGAGCTGACTGCCGGAAGAATACGTAGGGATTTAAATTTTGTATTTTACTGACGGCTACTCCAAAGATTGAGGCTATAACCATGAAACTATAAATTTAACATCATATTAAAATAAATTAATCGCTTTCTGGAGTAAACATTTTAAGTAGCATTTTTTTTACCTGTATTCATCACCCGTGACGAGCATTGGTGCAAAGTATGTTTGACTTACACCCGTAGTCGTCACCCCCAAAGCAGGGAAAGTGGCAGTCAAGGCACGCAAACTTATAATCAGATAATTAATTTGATCATTAAAGAGGTATTTTATGCACATGTAAACATCAGGTATTTATACGTAAAATTTCAATGCTATGTTTTTTAACGTCCACTTGTTTAGTAACAAAATCATAGAAATAGCAGGAGACACGAACTTGCAGCCTAAACACAAGACATTTCTACTAAACGAAGTGACGCAACAAGCATATTAATGGTACCTGTTACGTACCAGATTATGACTGCTAACTTGGTCTGTTTTTGTCGCCAAATAATGAAAGGTTTTCTTGTTTTTACTTGTTTAATAAAAACATGACGACCACCAGAAAGTGTTTCGAACAAAAGGAGTAACAATCCTGTAAGCTCAGGAATTACATATCATTGATTTAGGAATAGATTATGAAGGGATTGTTATATAATTGAAATAAATACTTTAATAGGAAGCGAGTATAAACGTTGAGTTAATCCCTTGTTTCGGTTTCGGTACCGTTGATCCTGATTTATTTCACTTATACAAAACATTTGACACTAAGTTCATATTTTGAAACCATATTCTTCCACATTAATTTCTTGTATGAAGACGATTACTTTATATAAAGAATTGGCTGGAGAATAGATTATAGTTAGAGTAAAATATATAACAAAAATTAATATCTGCAATATATCTACCCTTCTGTACTGGTTCAAAATTTACTAAAATACAGAAAAATGTTCTTTAATACGTTCTGTATACGAATATTTGTTGAGCAAGATGCTTTCAATATTGAATTCAGTTTTCCAATCCATTACTTGCTATTACAGTATTAAAACGTTTTCAAGGAACTCTTTTCTTTAGTTTGGCCATGGCAACATGACATTACAATGATGTTCCTGCAAGATAATCATGTCTGAAAGTTTTCCAATCTGAAGTCTGTCAGAATTTGCTCTTATATATATTCATCCTTCGAAAGATTTAAAATAGCAGAAAAAGCATAACCATTTCCAAAGCTTCTTCCCACTTTTATTTACAACGGAATCTCCATATACCACGCCCCCACTCTCTCTCTCTCTCATTCTTCCTGAATCCTTTTTTGGCCGAATCCCAGAAAATCGTGTTGACAACCGCACGATGTCTTCCTGTCTTGGCACTTAGCCCACGCCACGAATATTTTACAGCGATAACACAGAACCCACTTGTTATACTCTCAGAGAAAAACTTTTCATTTATTTTTCAAGGACAAAAATTTATCCGACAATAAAACAGAAATTACCGTATATAATATGTAATGGAAGTTACGTAAAATAATCGATGAGCAAATATAATTATAAGTTGAAACAAATGTATAAATATTTCAGTTTTTTCTTTATATCACAAGCAAATGGATTTATATCTATTATAAACAAGTATATCTTATACCACCCAGCCTCTGTAGTCCAGTGAATACAGTCGTTAATTTCCAAATTGTAGTACAGAGACACACAGGTTACCTGCGGTTTTCATGGTTTTCCTCAATTGCACCAGACGAATGCCAGGATATTACAATTATTGAAAGTAGGATCTTGAGAACTTGCTAAATTGCATCCAATATAATTGTCACGTATTATTTTAAGTAATCACGTTAACATGTTAAATATTACAGCATTACAAGACGCAATTGGGCAATTAATCTCAATCGTGTTTTTTTAAATTATTTAAAAGGTATCTTATTTGGTAATAAGACAGGGAAAAGTAATAATATTTTAGGTAAAGGCACGCAATTTTCTTATCCAAAGGAGCATAGATATATATGAAGAAAGAAATTGTTGAATATTATATTGAAACCATAACTGAAAACAACAGCAAAGGTAACGACTCCTCAACTTACTGTGGGTAGTTGTTCTGTCACTGGAAACAGACTCCTGACTCCTCACTTTACAGTGCCAGCATTTGTTCACTCACATTGAGTACATTTGCAATCATTTTAATTTGTTAATCGCGAAAAATTAGGAAGTTTACCTCAATAAGTATCATTATCACAATTATTTATATATCTACATCAACAACCTAGAAACAAGATTACGCCAAGGCGTATAATACATCACTGTTTCTAATTAGCTAACGATTCACGCACGCACTACGCAGTGCCAAAATTCTATATGACAAACAAATAGTTAATCCACTACTTTTAAAAGTAAATTAAACCTAGGAATTGTTCCTTTGATATAAGCCTTTAAATATAAGCTAAACTGACACAATTACTTTTGGAACAAATCTACTTCCTTACAACAACACACTTCCTTCAAAAGTATCCCCATCGACAGGTCTTTTTAAATGCAAATTAGAAAGACAACTAACATAATTAAAATTATAACAAGGTGGCAATATTTTGCTTCTTGAATTGAAAAACAAAATTATACGTGAATTTTTAGTTAATATCAGATGGACATAAGTTTTATTTACTTCGTTTTGTATTTACCTAGGGCTTTTTTTGAACCATTTGTGGCATTGGCTACAGGTTCCTGATGTCCACTAAGCTGAATTTCTTCATACCAAACATGAAAAGTTTGTACATTATTTTCTTTTCTAATAGTAGAGCAATATTTACAAGGTTTTGAACCCATAACCGACTACAAATTTTCAATGGAATTCATATCGGATGGATGGGGATAATAGTATAACTGAATAATGACCTGATCTGACAAATAAAGGACCATATGGTTGTAGCGCAAATCCGATACAAACATATGACATCTGATTAAACATGAAAAGATGTGAAGATCATAAAATTTTAAGCTGCTAAGGACCATAGTGAGCGGAGCTAGGGAAAAAGAAACATTGAATAGCGGCAAAATTAGAGAAAGGCAGGAATGATGGTGGAAGTGAATATCTTGCAAAGAGGGAAAGAAAGCCAAATAAAAGGAACATACCAACCATAAGAAGGTCATCAAGGACTAAGAAATACTATAAGCAGGATTGCCGGCTCTGCAGAAAGTTGAGATATCGGATATAACACAAGATAGCAATTCAGGCACCAGAAAAAGGAATAAGTAACACAAAAGACAATAGGCAAGACTATGGACACGTGCATGAAAAAGATGAACGATAGTCGTGCATCAATATCGAACACGCGTGAATACAAATAGAGAGAAAAATACTCACCCGTCGCAGTTTAGCTGCACTTGACATGAAGACCACGAATGCATGTGTGGTCAACACACAAACATTTCTAGCAGTGAGCACAGTGGATGAAAGCAAGCTGGTCAAACGAATCCGTGCAGCATTCCTCTGTAAGACCTTTTTCTAAGCAATATTCGTAAGGTGTTTGGAATTGCCCGGGATGTTCACTGGAGTAGTCACATTTGAAGAACGCAAAGCGGATCATCTTTTGGAATCGCCATGCAGAAAACTGGTAATGATCAAAGGACTGAAGGTGGAGAACATACATGTATGGAAGCAGTGTACCATCCATTCCAATCACCGACATAATCATATATGAACGCGACGTTGCGGCGATTGAACCCATGGCACGAAAGATTCAGTTGATGCCCTGCATCCATTCTGGACTAATCTGTATTAAGGAGCTGCTCTGGAATCAACTCGTACTCTACAATTAAAGATTTGATCTCATGAAGAAAGTCTGCGGCGGTTGTTTGAACAACAGTGGCATCAACGTCGACTCGCGTACTAACGATATGTGTAATCTTGCGCGAAATTATTTTGTGTTTTCGTTTACGTGTGTCAAGTTAGCATACACACATTTAGTCAACACGACGAAAATAATGCAATCGTTAGTGCAACGTTAGTGCTGGTTAGTGCTAGCATCCCGGCGTTAGTGCTGCTATAAACAAAAAATTAGAGCGACTTTTTTGTTGTATGCTAACTTGACGTCAAGTTAGCATACACATATGTCAAGATTAAAGCACTAACGAAAGTAACTAAACCAATCATTAGTGCTACGTTAGTTCTAGCATCCCGGCGTTAGTGCTGCTATACACGAACAATTAGAGCGACTTATTTGTTGTATGTCAACTTGACTTCAAGTTAGCATACACATATGTCAAAATTATAGCACTAACGAAAGTAACTATACCAATCGTTAGTGCTACGTCAGTGCTGGTTAGTGCTAGCATCCCGGCGTTAGTGCTGCTATAGACAAAAAATAGAGCGACTCTTTTGTTGTATGACAACTTGACGTTGAGTTTTCACACACATATACAAAAATTAAATCACAAACCAAATAAACTATACGATTTGTTAGTGCTACGTTACAGCTGGTATATATATATATATGGGTAACGCCCTAGCTGAGCTGGTCTACCGGTCTGGTCAGTGCTTGACGGGTGACCGTTGCAGTACTCCAGATGGTGTTGCCCTTGTCGTGAGGCCAATTGGGGAGCTACCTGAGTAAGTAGGTAGCGGTCACAGCTGAGAGCTTCTGCTCTCCTCTCCCAGCACGTCTGGTCAGCGAGGAAGCAGTAGACTATCTCCTCTGCATTTATTATACTCATGTAACATTAGTTGTGATCTCGAACGTTAAATCCCTGTATCTGGAAGCGTTCCCAGACCATAGTTTCTATGATATACATGGCAACTGGTCCGAAGACGTCTTGCCCCGCGACAACTCTACCCGTTCATCTCGCCCCGCGACAATTCGTCTTCTACAACAAGTCGTCCCCATGACACTTTGTCCCAAGACGTATGGTCGCCACGATATGTCGTCTCGTGACAATTCGTCTTTACGACAACACGTCTCTACAACATCTCGCCTCATAACAACTCATCCCACAAGAGCTGGTCTCCTGCGACAACTCGTCCCCACGACAACTTGTCTCTGCGGCAAATCTTCTCCGCGACAACATGTCTCTGCGACAATTCGTCTCTACGACATCTCGCCTCATGATACTCGTTCCACAACAGCAGGTCTCCTGGGACAGCTCTCCACCACCCCCACGCCCCGCGACAACTCGTCTCCTATGACAAGTGGTCTCTATCCAGATTTGGCCATCTTCTGTCTTCCAGTTTGATCAATTCAGGTTTTGCCTAACGTGGGTTTTTTGACGTCATTAGTGCACAGTGTTATAATCTTTGTCGAAAGTAAAATCCTGTTTTCATACGTCTGGTTAAACTCCACAGCGCCGATTCAGAAGGGCTGAATATTAGGCATCCTAAGATGTAATAAACAATAGTATTAACATACTGTATGTGATTAAAGCAACCACCACCACCCTGTTACCAACCCATCTGAGCTCGCTATCGCTACTTGGCATATTACGTCGGTTCCGTTTCCTTAATCTGGTGACTACTAGAGTGACCAGTTAAAAATAAACTTCTGTTAATTATTTACTATAATACTGCAGCACTATTGTAGGCCGCTGTATTTACGTCTTCAGGCGTCTAAGGTTCAGGGCAGGAAAGGGAAGGCGTAAGGATGAGGAAAGGAAACGGCCTTGGCCTTACGAAAGGTACCATTCCGGCATTCGCCTAAGGAAAGCCAGATAGAATCTCCTGCCAGGCCGAAGCAGGGTTCGTGCCCACTTGACTAGCCAATGTCATTTGGCAGGCACTCTGGCGAGATGAGGAGATGACGAATCTGTGAAGAGGTACGGGGTACAGGGAGTAATCACTGTTTTGCGTGTATGTTCTTATAACACGCAAAACCAGAGAGGCATTTAAGCAATGTTGCCAAGTCTACTGAAAGCAGGAGCGTGTGTTTCCGCGTGGCTAGTTGCGTAGGCAGTACAGCAGCTATGCTGGCCACGCTGCAGATGCAAAACGCGTACTGAAGTTTATAGCTTAAGGTTAAATTCCTGACGTTCTTCTTCAAATGCACTCCCAACTGCACGTTACTCCTACGCTGGTAGGTTTTGGTAATAATTGTACTGCATCATTCCATACCCCTTTATATTATTAATCAAGTAGAACTCCTAAGAAGTGGAGCAGTGCTGGTACGATATTGATGCATTACCCAAAAAGGAGAACAAAAGTATTGGTTTCTTTATAATATCAGAGTCTTCCAGTTGCTCGGACTCTTTTGTTGGGGTTGCTGGACTTCCACGCTCCCACAAGGAACACAACTTTCAGGTTGTCAATTGCTCTTAGGTTCTTCTCGAATTACTGATAAAAATATATTATGCTTGCAAATACTTATATTTCAAAACTTTACCTTGATGGTAACAACTACTCATAATGATTTACTAGAGGAGATTTCAGACTGCCTCGTCTGGTGTCATGAAAATGAACATGCGAGAATTATCTCTTGTCAAAAGCAACACAAAAATTAATCTGCATACTGCTTATTTTTCAGAGCTTCGTTTTCCAAGTAAGCAAGCTATGATTCCAATACGAGCTAAAACGAGAATTGCGGGTGGTCCAAATATTAAAACTCGAGTCGAAACTCGGCCCACCCAAAGGACAGTGACTCGATTCGAAAAAATTATCTCTGACTCAACTCGTGTTCATCCGCAATTCCAAGTTTATTCCTCAAATATTGAAATAAGTGACTTTACTGTAATTTTCAAGTATAATTGATCTTAAAATTTGTGCTCCGTGTGAGAATTATCTATATATATAGTTTTTTAGAAGTTACAGAGAAAGTATAGTACTGTTCGATTTCTATGATGTCCTCATTTTCAAGTTTCAAAATATGGAACTCTATTCAATTTGGTTTACATTAATGATCTAATGAAATTAAATGACGGAGGCTCACAAGTTGCAGGCTGTAGTAATTTAATTGCGCATCGAGTGAAACCTTCCACGTTGATCACAAACCTGCGATTGCTGTTAAGATCAAATTTTGTAAAGCAGCTATAGCCGGAACGGTTTACGTACATTATTGTTTGTGAGAGGGATCTTAACTCTCAAGTGCAATCAGATATGTGCTAACTGCTTACATAAATGAACTCAGGAGAACGTTCTAGAGTTATTTGATATCTCACATGACCCCTTTGCCATTTATATAACTGCGATTCAATATGGCACCTTTTATGATTACGGCTATGTACCGGAAGTTCCCTCAAACATAGATCATCTATACAGATTTGCAATGGTGAAGCCATATGACGACATCCATGCAACAATGTTGTTAACAGATGTATTTTATAAATAAATAAATAAGCCACATTTCTCAAAATCTCCTTCGTTTCGGAGCCAGAAGGGTATCCTTGAAGTTTTGACTGTTCAATAATTTCAAAATGGCGCAAGTGTAGCAGCTCAACGGAGCATTTGCGCATAGAATGACTGGTGCGGTGTTGCTTAGCAACTCGAACTTAATCTTACCACAAATTTTCATCAAGATCCAACTCTCACGGTTCGCCTACCTTCCTTATAAGACATATAACTTGGATTTTCTGATTGTGGACTTCTGTGCATTGATTTTATGTACTTACAGTGGACCATTTAGCAAGAACGCATTTTGAAAACATAATTTTTATTGTGGTCTTCGATACCTTTGATTTCATAACATGCTATATCCGTTATGTGTAGTATTACAATATATCAACATATCAATACGAGACGTACTCAGGTAAAAGGACTAGTAGGCTTCACTCTTAAGACCTTATTTGTAAAAGTTTGGTTTTTGCATGTGTTCAACGAAACATTAATATCTAAATATAATACTAATCCCCATTTCATGCACTGATTCTTCGACTTTACAATAGACAAATGCATTTTTCATACATCTAACCAATTATTAATTTTAAAAATTCACCAGTACTCGCCACTTGAAAACGAATTTTAACGGTAGTCCATGTGTCTGCAACAGCAATCAGCAGATCAAGTAAGTTCAATATTTCATTGAAAAAATTCATCTTTATTTATGTTTATGTCAAATTTGATCAAACAAAACAGAAACCACACCTCTGTCGTTGTTCCGTTCTGCAACGTAACTTAAATTCAACTGGGTTGGAGTTGGTCGCTTCTCTATTTCGATTTCCCCATTCTTCCCTTAAAGTTTACAATCTAACACGTAACTCGACACGACAGAGAAAGCTTTGAAAAATCTAGGGTGAAAGGGTACAACATTTAGTTAGTTAATCGAATACTTACTTTAACATAATTTTTTGAGAGTGATGCCAATTCTCGGATTAGCAACATTATATCCTGATGTTGCTAACTGAGGATGCAACATTATATCAATTTGTTTTAATTAAAAAAATAAGAAACAAATATGTTTACGCCAAACAATCAATGTACACCATGCTATGACCCAACTATGCTATGGTATGAATTAAGCATAATTGGAGTATTTTATTATTTAATTAATATTTAATGCAATATGAGAAAGAATTGCAACAAAAACATAATTTATTACGTAAAAAGTAATTTCTTGTTGTTTTGCGGGATGCATGCATTTCGGACAGTTTCAGTGGTTGAACGACAGATGGCGTCAGAGTTCTAGCTGTGATTTGTATTGTAAAACTTACGTTCAACTTACTATTGGTTTAAATATTATATTTAAATAAAAGCACAAGTATATTTGATGTCCTCCAGGACTAGTAACAATGTGCTATATACTATTTTGCGTTATGTTATGAACATACAAGTTTATATACTGCAAGTACTTAATGTACCAGGAAATGTAAATCCTTAGACTAGGATAGAATTTTCACTGCACCTATCCTAGACGAAGTAATAGAGACAATAGCACACAAACGAACTACCGCACCCGGCATTGACACTATCACATACCGTCATCTTAAAGAAGCACCCATTACTCTCCTAACGCTATTAGCCACAATCTACACATTCATCGTTCGCACTGGCTTCTTTCCACTCCTATGGAAAACTTCAAAAACTCTTATGTTTCCCAAACCTGACAAACCACTCCACAACTTATCTTCATACCGACCCATACAACTCACCTCTGCCCTTAGCCAGATCTTAGAAAAAATCCTAGTTAAACGACTTCACTCCCATCTAGACCAACATAATCTTTTACCAATATATCAAGCAGGCTTCCGTCCTCACTTTAGTATCAATGACCAACTTCTTCGTCTCATCAATACCATAACAAACCATTATAATACTTCTCGTCCTTCATGCCTCCTTCCTTTCGATCTCGAAAAAGCATTTGACAAAGTCTGGCATCAGGCCTTTCTACAGAAACTTTACAACTTTCGTCTTCCCATCACACATATCCGACTCATTCTACATTTTTAACAAATCGAATCGCATATATCACAATGAACTACAGCATGTCCCACCCTATCTTCTTACATTGTGGTGTACCACAAGGTTCCGCACTGTCTCCACTCACATCTTTTGTTCGTTGCAGACTCCCACAGCTACCGCCTAATATACATATATTTCAATATGTTGACGATACAGCTTTCCTAGACCTAAGTAAAACCATTTAAAAATCAATAAGACTCTGACTGAAGCTATTCAAATCTTTTTATCCAGGTGCAGTAAGTGGGGACTCACCATTAACTCATCCAAACCTCAAGCCATAGTCTTCATACCACAAAAATGCCGCTCCCGTATCCAACGAAATCCTTCTCATCTCAACCTCAAAATTCAAAACGAAACCATAAAATCTTCAAAAATTGTCACCTATCTTGGCCTTGTAATTGATCATTTAACGTGGAGACCATACCTACAGAAAATTGTCACCAAAACCAAAAACCGCCTCAACCTCCTCAAAAGACTAACAGGAACCACTCGGGGGCTCAAACCACAAACCGTTATTAACACATATAAAGTATTCCTTTGCCCAGTTCTTACCTATGGACTGACCGCCTGGATAGCAGCCGACCACCGCATATACCGTCAACTTCAGATTCTCGAGAGACACGCACTACGCATAGCATATAGAATAAAACTACCTAGCCCAACCCAAGAATTATACAACCGTATTACCTTCCCACATCTTCTTCTACACCTAGAAACACTTCGCACCAAATACATCCAAAATAGATACGAAATCCACCACCCACTCTTCTATGACATACTCCTCTCGCATGAACACAGCAACACACCACCTCATCACGCTTCCACGCCACTTTCCTTACTATTTACGCTCTACCGACAAGTAATACCACCAAACCACCCAGATTTAGCACAGATCATAGATTACACCGTCGATAACATCCCTCATTACATTGCGCCTTCATCAAATGCACAGTGACCATTTCGAACGCAAGGGCTCATCTGTCTCCGTAACCGTCTAGAGTTGCCCCTAGGCGAGAAGAACATCAATCATTTGTTCTAAGTGTGCCAAAGTGTTGTGGCGTCCTTAGAATTTTCAGAACATCATGAAGTTTGTGATTGTTATTGTGTAAATTCAATTGTTTTATGGAAATAAATACATATCTTTTTAATAAAGACGTTTCATTCGTTTGGAGTTCTTATTGTCAAGAGTTCCTGGCAGCTGCAAAGCTCCGGAGTTCTTGAGAATAATTAAGCTCTACAGGCTCCATGAGATATAACTTGTATCCACCACTGCTAGGCAGACTTGGAGCATTCTTGATCACCTGTTATGCTCTATAGTGTCAAGAAATTCATTTTCGGACCAGAAGCAACCCTGAGGTTATTGTATTTAAGTGAAATTAGTAGTAGAAGCCGTTCTGTGACAACAAGCAGTCTACATAAAGAAAGCGACAATATATTTAGTACATTCGAAGCTAAACTGCTCAAGATTGAATCTATATAATTATATAAGGCCGGGATGCTACCACCAACCAGCACTAACGTTGCACTAACGATTGGTATAGTTACTTTCGTTAGTGATTTAATTTTCATATATGTGTATGCTAATTTCACGTCAAGTTGGCATATAACAGAAATTCGCTCTAATTTTCGTCTATAGCAGCACTAAAGCCGCGATACTAGCACCAACCAGCACTAACGATTGGTATAGTTACTTTCGTAAGTGATCTAATTTTGACATATCTCTATGCTAACTTGACGTCAAGTTGGCATACAACAAAAATGTCGCTCTAATTTCTTGTCTATAGCAGCACTAACGCCGGGATGCTAGCACTAACCAGCACTAACGATTGGTATAGTTACTTTCGTAAGTGATTTAATTTTGACATATGTGTATGCTAACTTGACGTCAAGTTGGCATACAACAAAAAAGTCGCTCTAACTGTTCGTGTATAGCAGCACTAACGCCGGGATGCTAGCACTAACCAGCACTAACGATTGGTATAGTTATTTCGTAAGTGCGTTAATTTTGACATATGTGTATGCTAACTTGACGTCAAGTTAGCATACAACAAAAAACTCGCTCTAATTTTTGTCTATGGCAGCACTAACGCCCGGATGCTAGCACTAACCAGCACTAACGTAGCACTAACGATTGGTATAGTTACTTTCGTAAGTGATTTAATTTTGACATATGTGTATGCTAACTTGACGTCAAGTTGGCATACAACAAAAAAGTCACTCTAATGTTTTGTCTATAGCAGCACTAACGCCGGGATGCTAGCACTAACGATTGGTTTAGTTACTTTCGTTAGTGCTTTAAGTTTGACATATGTGTATGCTAACTTGACGTCAAGTTGGCATACAACAAAAAAGTCACTATAATTTTTTCTATAGCAGCACTAACGCCGGGATGCTAGCACTAATGATTTTTATGTTTCTTTTTGGTTGGCTTTCTTTCCTTCTTTGCAAAGAAGGACAAAGGAAAATAAAAAATGAAGAAACTAAAGACCGAATTGGACTAGAAAACAATGACGAAAAAGTCGAGAACCCACGGGAAAAAGAAGAAGCACAAAAAACGGATCAGGAGGAAATAGCAGAAGAAAACGAAGAGGAAATGGAGTCAATATTCGAAGAATTGGAAACAACAATCGGGGAAAAAATATCAAACAAAAAGAAAAGAGGCTGGAGATCATGGATCCCTAGACTCCACAAAAAGAAGCGTAAAGTTAAAGAAAAGATGTCAATAAACAAATAAGAAACAATAGACAAAACAAGAATGGAGTTATGTAATACTCAGAAAAGAGAGGACACGGACGTAGAGAGAGAACCGACAGAAATAGAAACCCAACAGAAGAACAAATTTGATCCTAAAACTCTGTATTGCAACCTACAATTGGAATATAACCTATCAAGATTGGAGGAGCCGAATAACTGAACGGCTGCCTTCAGAATAATTGTCAGAAACTTACCTACAAGGAAAAACAATAACCTTCCCGGTTATACATGAGGTTGATAAAATAAACCTTAGATCAAATGGAATTACAACAGACCCAAAAGACTTGTTGCAACTTATCGATAGAATCTTCGAAAGAAGAGAAGAAACCTTTTGGTTGGACAGCGTATACAGGCAATTTGTAATGGCCTACGGCAGGATAGCGTTCAATCCTGCAGAGAAGTTCCCGGCGTGCTACGTCCACACCAGACAACCCTGAAATGCTTAAGTTGGCTCAATTGAATGCAGACAGATCTAAATTAGCATGTAGTGAAATAAGACAATGGTGTGAACAAGAAGATGTGGACGTGGCATGCTTGCAGGAGCCTTACACAAGGAAAGTACATTGCAAGAGATGCCGGCTGGGTTCATGCAGTTGTTACCTGTAGATGAAAACCCCATGGTGGCAATAGTAATGTTTAATAGGGATATTGAAGTTCTGGCACACACTGAATTTAATGATAAATGGACACAATGTGTGGAACTAAATTTTAAGAAAAACAAATTAATTATAGTTAATGTTTACTGCCAGTTCTCTCTCCCTAGAAATAATTTTATACTTAAATTAGATGATATATTAAATAAGTTCAACAATAGATGCATGTTATTCTTGGGGGACCTAAATGCAAAATCTCCGCTCTGGCACTGCCCCAGAATGGACGAAAATGGAGAGCAGTTCGAGGATCTAATACAACAACACAACTTAAATGTGATAAATAGGGACGGCCAACCACCAACTTTCAGGGGCAGGGCCAGAGCGGAATCAAATATTGACGTAACAATTCGAAGGGAAGTATTTACAATAATGTATTAAATTGGAAAGTAAATGAAGATGTTACTACGAGTGCACACAACGTCATCAGTCTGAATATAAACTACAATCAACAAACTACTGAAGAAAAAGACGAAGAAGATGAAACAATGAAATTTCAGATTAAGAAAATAAACTGGAAAATATTCCTAAGAACTCTGAAATTGCCTCAAATAAATAACAACTGTAATCTAATCGAATTGACAGAGAATCTGGAGCAGGCCACAATTAGAGCAATCAAGGAATCAATACCTATATATAAAAAGAAGAAAAAGAAGAAAGGTGCTCAATGGACCGAAGGCATGGAAAGACTAAAACGAAAGATGAGAGCAGCAAGAAAAAGTTATAGAGAAGCTGGAAATCACGAACTTAGGCAGGAAAGACTCAGAAAATATAGGGAAGCCAAGGAAACATTTGAAAAAGAATTGTTTGAATATAGAAGAAGAACATGGGAAAAATTCGTCGAAGAAAATCTTAGTCTGGATCCGTGGGGTAAACCATATAAATTAATAATGAAGAAAATAAAAACCAAAAGTGCTTACAATACGTTAAAGAATGACAATAATGAGTACACCAAAGGATGGAAAGACACCATTGAATTATTATACAAAAAGCTATTTCCAGATGATATTGAAAATGAAGATAATAAACACAACGCAATAATCAGGGAGAATACAAAAACATACAACGTAAACTTCGAAATAAACAATGAAGACTGAACAGTAACAAACGAGAAGTAGATATGTCAATCAAAAGTCTGAAAAACGGTAAAGTCCCGGGTCCAGACGGGATTAAAAATGAAATTTATAAACAAAACAAGGAACTGTGGATACCATATCTATCAAGGTTATTCCGCGAATGTTTTAAACAAGGAGTCTTTCCAAGCTCGTGGAAGAAAGCAAAATTAGTGATCCTACTGAAAGGAGAAGATAAAGATAAGACAAACCCGAAGTCCTACCGTCCGATTTGCCTTTTAAACGTTGTTAGTAAAATTTTCGAAAAAAATTATAGCAAAGAGAATTAACGAAAAAAGAGAAAATCTAGAAGATTGCAAACTACAATTTGGGTTTCGAAAGGGCAAATCGACGGAGGACGCAATCAACCAGCTATGTGAGAAGATAAAGCAAATACGGACTGAAGACTGCAAGTACATAATGGGTATCTTCTTCGATATATCAGGAGCATTTGATAACCTCTAGTAGCCTGCTCTATTAAAAGAACTAAAAAATCTCAGGATACATCAAGACATATGGAAACTTGTTAATAACTATTTCATAAATAGAAAAATTGAAGTCAACACGGCTGATGGCGTTGTATGGAAGGCGCCCACACGGGGGTGTCCCCAGGGGTCAGTCTTGGGACCCATTTTTTGGGACATAACATTCCAGCCATGTCTGGAGATGCTAAGTAGACTTCAAGAGGTGGAAACTGTGGTAGGGTATGCGGACGATCTGGCGGTAGTACTAAAAGGTAGTGGTAGAACTAATCTGGAACAAAAAGCGAATACAATCGTCAACAAAATGGCAACGTGGTGCAGCAATAACAAATTGACTATCTCAGCAGAAAAAAACAAAGTATGTATTATTTAAAGGAAAGCTAAATTTTAACAGGGGCCCCATAATCAAAATTAATAAAAATCAATAAAAAAGAAAAAACATTATCAATATCTGGGTCTTATAGTAGATGAAAAACTAAATTTTAGGGAACATATAACAAATGTAACGAATAAAGCAATTAAAATTACCCATAAACTTATAACTATTGCCACAAATGAACTAAAAATACCAACAAAAATTATAAGGCTGTACCACGACCAAGTGATTAGAGCAGTAATGTGTTACGCCGCTAGTGCCTGGAGCTACCGGATGGATGATATAAAACAATCTCAAATAGTGAACAGAGCCCAAAGGCAATTGCTAATAAGGCTAACTGGAGCCAGCGAGCCACTCCGGTGGAAGCACTCCAGGTAGCAACCGCAACCCTGTCGATGCATCTTCAAATTAAACAACACGGAGCCATGTACTGGCTGAGAAAAAACAACAACGACAAAATAAGACAAATCATACGTACGGAAATCAACAATAAAGAAGAACTAACAAGGGAAATAGTCCGTGCATGGCAACGTTTTTGGGAAAACAGCCCGAAAGCAAGAAGACTCTATGGTATCTTTCCGGAAGTGGCTGGAAGATTGGAAGTGCAACTGGAAGCCAGTGGAGGAATGATACATTACCTCACGGGACACGACCCATACAGCCAGAAACTAAGAGAACTTAAACTTGTTGAAGATAATCTATGTCATACCTGCAATACAACAGCTACACCAGAACATATAGTTCTAAGATGTACCAAAACTGAAAATTTGGTATTGAATCTAAGAAATAGAATAAGGGATGTAAACACGGCAGAGGTCCTGTGAACACCGGAACTCGCCTTGAAACTTCAGGAGCTGACATCAAAAATCTCAAGGTACTACAAAAAGAAATTTATGAGGGGAAGGATGACATAGATATAAGGATAAATAAACTCAATATAGCAGATTAACGATTACGGGTTTCGTGAGGCGCGAGCGTGTCGGGTGCCAAGCGGAAGAACATTTTGTATCTAAACGTGTTCAAATAACCATCCAGATGTGATAAGAAGAACCGAAAAGTGGCCTAAATAAAACTATACAGAATAACTAATTAGAACATGATTATCAGCAAATAAAGTGAATAATTGGTCGCTGGAAGCCAGTGGCAAATTAGAGTGCCTTGTGCAGGAATCCGGCACAAGAGAACCTCATCATGTGCGTGTTGAATAAATGTGGTTGCGGGAAAGTGTAGTGAAATAGTATAACATATAATAATTAAAATATTTAACAACAAATAATCCAAGCAACATTTACATTCCGGAACCAGGAATGGAAGCGTACAGCAAAATAGCCTAGTATATGTGTGACCAAATGAGTGAATGATGGAGAGGGAAATCAGAAGAGGAATCCAAGGTGGAAATGGAGGGAAACCTAGTAAGGCATACGAACTTTGTAGGAGAACATCATTTCTACGGATATGTTTTGCCAATCCCCCTATCCCCCAAGGAATACAAGTGTAAATGAAGTGAGAGCGAAAGTGTGGCAAGTGACAACAACTTAAACCCTATGGTGAGTGAGGAAGAGGAAGATAACAGTAAAGAAGACGACTAGGAAGGAGAAGCGGAAAAAACTTTGTGGGCGAAACAACATTCCCACGCGCAATCCGATCCTAAAATTCCTCTCTTATCTAGTTGCAGGGGCAGCAAAAGAAGAAGATGCCGAATCAAGTCCATGTTTGTGTTGTCATTGTGAAGTCCGTGTGTTGTCCATGTGTTTGTCCTAAATGTTATGTATCAATGTTTCCTTTTATAATACAATTGCAAATATGGTAGGTAGGGAACTCCCCCTAAGCAAATGTTCTAAACATGAACTAAAGACCAGGAGAACCTTGGATGCCTGGTCAAAAGTCCGTCCCGCAACACCTGAAGTCTAAACTGAAGGAACATAGGAGCTTCTTGGTGTGCCGGAATTCCGGCAATCCAAGAATCTCTAGGGACAGCCTGTCCCAAAATGGGGAGGGCGAACAACTGCTCGTACTGTACGTCCCCGAAAGTATACTACCTATTTTGTACAAAGAATGCAGAGACAGGGGTGGAAGGCGGGTCCCCAAATTAAAAAAAATAAATAAAATAGTTTCCTTCTTTGTAAGATATTCACTTTCAACGTCATTTCTTCCTTTCTCTAATTTTGCCGCCATTCAATGTTTCTTCTTCCCTGGCTCCGCTCCCTATGGTCCTTAGCAGCTTAAATTTTGGTGATCTCCATATCTTTTTATACTTGATCAGATGCCGTACGTTTGTATTGGATTTCCGCGACAACCATATGGTCCTTTACTTGTGAGTTAACACTGCTGTACAGCACTACATCGTTGACAACTGGCAATATCACCTTCAAATATGAATTGACGAAGGCTATGAACTAAAATCTTCTGACCTGTACTTAAAACCCGCTCTTTGAGTATTTTATAGTATGCTAATCTATCGATTGTTCCTGTGCAAATTTCAATTCACCCCTACCCTTTGAAAATATTCCTTCCTACACCATTACATTTTCGCTGAACTTCGCATCCACAACACAATAATTCTTTAACTCTTCTCATAGCTCCATCCACAGACTCAAACCACCACCACCATTACAATACACAGTGAATTTCTCTTTATCTGAGAAAATCACAGTCTTTCTGTCCTCATTTATTCAATGTTCATACATGTCAACAAACCATTATCTGTACCGAATTTGCTTTCTGACAGATAGTTTCTTTTTCTTTTTGTAATATTCTGTTCCGAAAGTCCTCTTAATAATTCGGTGTGTAATTTTATGTCCCAATTCATGTGTTATTTTAGAAGCAATCTGGCGTGAATTCTTTCGGCTCGTGTTTTGCCTTGTTTTCAATGTCCTGCTCAATATGGGGCTAGTTTTCTGTTCTGCGACTACATCAATACCTTAACCTTGACCTTCTAGATTCTGTTTATTTCTTCAATACATTTCCGACTGTTAATGATTAATGCAAATCGCTATTGGATATTCATTCTGTATTCATTACCTTAATTTTGCCCTATTTCCTGGAAGTTACGACTTTTTTCTTCTTCATGATTTATAAACACAATATACATCATAATAAATTCTCGTAACACACTTGCTATTGTAGCGAAACAATATAGAAAAGCAACAGCTGTCAAACTCATTAGAGAAAGAACAAGAAAATTAAATGAGCGTAGAGGTCAATATGATGAGTTTACGAGCGTAAACATTATTCCAGCACCGCTGGCGGATAATGAAAAGATCTACAAACAAATGTAAATCCTAACCTTTACTAATTTTTATTGTACAATCATGGCCATTATAATGTTTACATAACTTTGTTATACTTTATCTAAGCCTAGAAGATATGCCACCCAAATGAAGTAGAGGGGCGATGTGTGATTCTGAGAGTGTGTGCGTGAACGAGCAAGGTTTGAAATTTTCTGTTCTTTAAGAGAAATCATTATCGCATGTCCTGTCTTCTGGAAAGATATTTATGCCTTCTTGTAGTATGTAGGAAATAATTAAAAAACAACAACCAAAAAACCGTAAGATAATCGCATTTGAAACAGCAAGACAGGGAACCTAACGCAATTTTACTTTAGTTGGATCATTAGTTGAAATTTCCTGAAAGACGTAATTTAAATTGTCCAGTAGAAAAGATCCTTACCGAACATGGAAAAACGGAAATGAACACTGAAACCTATGATTAGTTACTAAGTAATTATATCTTTCGTAATGAATCGAGTATTCCATACAACACTAACGTCATGCATAAAGACAAGAGAAAACATATTTCTATCACTTCTTAAAATGGAACACGATATTTATGCTTTATAATTTCTGATATTATGCTATTATTTACGTTACAAAGAAGATGTTAGTAGCAAAATACACAAAATATGTTGCTTGCTAAGTTATAGTAAATGTAATTTATATATATGCCATACAAATAAAAGTATGAATCTTTGAGCATCATATGGAGAATATCT